>OY979702.1:45866587-46055691 GCA_963855925.1 Inga laurina | reverse complement strand
GCGAAAATTAGGAAGGAAGAGAGAGAAAATGAGAGATGGAGAAATGATGATGATGAAGATGTAAGCTTCTCTTCCCTTGCCCATGCTTACATCGAATAGAGAAAGAAGGGAGAGAAAAAGTAGAATTTTGTCCTCTTGTGCCACATCCAATAGTTCACACTATGCCACATGTCACCATCTTGTCACTTCCACAATGAGCTCACACAAGTTTAATGCATAGGATCCCGACCCATATACAACAAATCTCAACCATTGATCTCTAATCACCAAATGCACATATATCAAATTTACATCATATTTCTATAAAAGTTTTTAATTACACTAATTACAATCAATATCAGAGTCATTAACCCTTAATCCTAAATTAGGATATTACATCTGACCCCTCTAGAGGCCCGGAAGCACTCAGCTTTATCCCCATTCCACAAAAGTTGCATGTTTGCTGTTGAGACACAATTAGCAATTATATCCTTGATATGGTCAGGGATGCTCAACTTTGATAGGCAATTCAACAGAAATATCCAGTTAACTCGATCATAGGCCTTTTTAAGATCAATTTTTATTGCCCTATACCCCTCTTTCCCTTCATAGTTCTCATTGAGTGAATTGCCTCTTGAGCCGCAATGATATTGTCACTACTATGTCTTCCAAGCACAAAGCTACACTGGTACAGAGATATAATATGAGGGAGAATAGGTTTAAGCCGATTGACAATCACTTTAGTAATCACTTTGTAAATCACATTACACAAGCTTATCGGCCTGAGGTCCCGCATTGTTTCAAGAGGGTCCTTCTTTGGGATAAGGACAATTAAAGTATTGTTGACCTTTTGAATCACCTGTGGGTTAGCAAATAGAAATTTAATATAGGAAATAACAGACTTGCCTACCATATTCCACTGATTTTGGTAGAATAAGGCATTAAATCCATCAAGTCCTGGAGATTTCAACGCGCCCATGCTAAACAAAGCCTCTTTAATTTCCTCATCTTGGACATCCCTCCCATACCATCTCAGTTAAGCTTCATCAATATGAGGGTATGAGACTTGACATTTCAACTCAAGTCTAGATTGATTTTCCTCTGTGAATAATTTAGTAAAGAATGTCATAGCCATTTGTTTTATCACCCCATTTTCATATTGCCATTCTCTAGAATCATCACAAAGAGCTTCAATTCGATTAATTTTCCTTCTCCTTCTTCGAATTACCTTAGTATGGAATTGGCAAGAGTTAAAGTCACCATATATCCATTCCATCCTTGCTTTTTGCGCCCAGATGAGAGATTCTTGAACTGAAACATCCTCAAGCTCTTTCCACAACTAACTTTGCAATTCCTCATACTGTTGTAAATTGCTTCTCCGTTCCATGGCTCGGTTAAGACCATCTAGACGTCTCAACAGATTCTTTTTCCTAGCTTCAGTATGGCCAAAAACCTCCTTATTCCATTTTGAACAAGAAGCAGCAAAGTGCTCTATATTGTCTGTCCATTCACCTTCATTTCTCCATTCATGTTTAACAAATTCACGAAACGCATCATGTAATACTCAGGACACAATAAATCTAAATGGTCAGCTCGAACGCCCCTTATTTTGAGCTCGATCCAAGTCTATCAAAAGTGTCTATTTCAATTAGTGACTCATGCAAAAGACCACACTTAATACATTTTTTTTAAAAAAGATATTGTCATTAATACTTGTGATATTTTGGCAGGAGAATGTAATAATAAAAATGTAAAAACCTTGTATATATAACTTTTTAAAATAGAGTTAGCCATGGTTAGATTGATAAAGATGCAAGGTGTGAGTAACCCCTATTTCTATCCCAAAATCTTTAAATTCAGATTAATTTATTAAGTTTGACTTATAAATTTTTCTTTTTATGAAATACAAAGAGGTCGTTCTTAGTAAGATTTAATCTTCCTTAATGGTTATTAATGGATTCTTCCAAACTAAGTTATTACTTGGCAGCCACCATGGTGGAGGCCTAGAGTTAAAGAAACCTAGTTTTCAAGTGACTTTTATTCAATATATGTATAACCAAATAATATTGTTATGGACTGTTAGGTTTTATCGGAAAAAGGGTTTAATATGAATGCTAAATGTAACCCCCTTCCACATCAAGGCTAGAATTATGCATTTAAACATGTTTAATAATTGAATAAGAGATCCTGGATAATTAAAAGCTTTTTAAAACATCTGTACAAATAAATCTCCATTCATTCATTCATAAAATCAATAGGCCTATTCGGTTTGTCACATGTATAATATCAGAGTAAGCATAATTCCCGACGTTTACCTGGGATAATAACATTAACCCAAAATATTGTTTAGGGCATCATATCCCATCTCAGTATCCATACCGGGGATTACACAAAACTATAATACAATGATCTGTTCAATATATACACATTTGTCCAAAATGATAACCAGTTCAAAAACCAAAAGAGATTAGCTAAGACTGCCACCAGCAGTCCTAATCATCCTTGCTCTCTTGTTTGTTTCTTGATCCATTTGTCCTGTCTAAAAATGTTATTTGGAAAGAGTGAGATTCAAAAGAATCCTAGTAGCAACAGTTTACGAATATGATGCATATAAACAAAGCAAGTAAACTTATATCACAATGCAACAATCAATAATCGAGGCCGGGCACATTGCCACGTCCCCTTCACTGTATACAAGGCCGGGCTTTTGCCACGTCCCCTCACTGTATCTATATTCAAGGCCGGGCTTTCGCCACATCCCCTCACTGTATCTGTATTCAAGGCCGAGCTTTCTGTAACACCCCAAATTTTGATTAAGAGCTAATGAGAATTATTGAGAATGTAATCATGGATTAAAGTTGAATTAATGTGTAATTGTGACAATATTAATTAATATGTCATCATTGGTGGAAAATTGAAAGAATGGAATTATTGGGCGTAAGTTGGTGATTAATGGGAAATTAATTGCTAACTAAGAGGATAATGAGAAGTGGGATTAAATGGCTAATGGAGGGATTAAATAAGCTAATTGAGTGTTTACCTTATGAGAACCAATGACCATGGGACAAGTGTCAAGCTTACAAGTGAAGAGGTACAAAGAAAAGTCAAATGGAATTTTTAATTGTTTTCTCTCTCCTCTCTTCCCTCACTTGGCACTGAAATGATAGCGAGGGAGTAGGGTGATCATTCTTTCTTCATCTCTTTACTCTTCCTCATCTCATCTCTCATCTCTCAGCTCTCTTGTTCTCTCTCTTCTCTCTCTCTCTTCAGCCATTGTTGCTCAAAGTAGAAGGAAGAAAAGCTTAAAAAGGTAGGGGAAAATGATCTCTAATGCTCAAATTCCATTCATTAAAGTTGTCCTTGAGTAATGAGCTTTATTTTGATGGTTATAGCTTGTTTATTGGTGTTGGTTTGTGATTTCAAGAGATTGTGAAAGTTGAAGGATCAAGAAGTCCTTTTAGAAAAGTTGAAGAGGTAAGTGAAACCAATCTATCTATCTAAGTTTTGTGCCAAATGGAGTAGTTTTGAAATTCTGGGATTTATTGGCCATTTTCAAAAAATGATGATCCTTGGACATTTGGCATGTTATTGGTATAGGAATGGTGAATTTGGAATGTGTATGGATATATAGGATTGATTGGGAATTGAATGGTTGAGTTTAGTGATTTTGGAATTTTAGTGTTTAATGTTGCCCAAGATCAAAGCATGATAGTGGAATAGGATTTTGGTGGTTTTGACATGTCCATTGGATTCCTTGAGTATTTTTGTGTGAGGATAGCTTTGGTTGAGGTTTTGGGTCCATTGGTAGCCTTTGGTAAAAATTCTGGAAAACTATCATTTTGTCTGGGTTTTCTGGGTTGTGATATGGTCACTCAAGTGATCTGAAGCTCACTCGAGTGAGGGATGAACATCACTCATGTGTGGTTGGGTTCCACTTGAGTGATTCAGTGAAATTCTTCATTTTCCCTTCAATTTCGGTGTTTTACTTCTGCAAAAGAGCAAGAGTGTGTCTTTGCACTCGCAAGCATTCAGTATCACTCAAGTACAAAGGCCAATACTCTAGTGCTCCTCTTTCTTTGAAATTCCATTTGCTCTTGGGTTCTTACTTCCTGGACTTCACTCTCTAATGCTCGAGTGAAGCATTTGGCTATCACTCGAGTGAGGTCCAGTGTGCTCGAGTGTCACTGTCTCTGAAAAAGTTCTTGTGCTCTCGGGTGCTCACTCCCTATCCTTCACTCTCTGATACCCGGGTGCAGACCGTACCACTACTCGAGTGAGGCCGTCTTCACTCAAGTGTCAATGCCCTATTACTCGAGTGAGGCCATCTTCACTCGAGTGAAACAGTGAAAAATGTCAGTGTTTGTGCTTCCAAAAGGGGATCCCTGGGGTAGTTCTTCCAACCCTTTAGGGCTTTTGTTAGAAGCATATATGAGTGTTAAAGAGACAGTAATGATAACCAATTTAAGTATTATGAAGTTATTAAGTACTGGACTAAGTGGTAACGCATCGTCCTTAATCATGACTTTAGGATTTGATATTTGCCCAGAGCAAAGAAGGCATGTGCCTGCTCAAGAACGGAAAGACAAAGGTAGCAACACTTTATCCTATATCATGTATATTGCATTGCTTGTTTGCATTAGTCATTGAAAACAGTGAGGGGACGTGGCGAAAGCCCGGCCTTGAATACAGATACAGTGAAGGGAATGTGGCGTAAGCCTGATCTTGGATACAGATATAGTTGATGGGACGTGACGAAAGCCCGGCCTTGAATACAGATATAGTGAGGGGACATGGCGAAAAGCCCGACCTTATATACAGTGAAAGGGACATAGCAGTGTGCCCAGCTTCGAATGTTGATTGCTGCATTATGATATATGTGTTTACTTGCTTTGTATATATGCATCATATTTGTAAACTGTTGCTACTGGGATTCTCTATAATCTCATTCTTTCCAAATATCATATCTAGACAGGGCAAGCGGATCGAGGTACAAGCAAGTGGATAAGGGCGATTAGGACTGTCAGCGGTAGTCTTAGTTAGATATTTTGGTTTTATACTGAATTGATTATCATTTTGGAAAAATGTATATATATTGAATAGATCATAACATTATAGTTTTGCGTAATCCCCGGTATGGATACTGAGACGGGCAGTGATGCCCTGAACAATATTTTGGATTAATGTTATTATCCCGGGTAAACGTCAGGAATTTGCTGATACTCTGATATTGTATATGTAACAGACCGAACAGGCCGATTGTTTTTATGAACAAAATGAATGAAGATCTATTGTACAAGTGTTGTAAAAAGTTTGTAATTGTTCTGGATCTCTTATTCAATTATGAAACACAATTAAATGCTAATCCCGGCCTTGATCGTGACAGAGGTTACACTTTCACCACGTCCCCTCACTGTATCTGTATTCATGACTAATACAAATAAGCAATGCAATATACATGATATAGGATAAAGTGTCACTACCTTGGTCTTTCTATTCTTGAGCAGGCACGGGCCTTATACGCTCTGGGCAAATATCAAATCCTAAAGTCATAATTAAGGACGACGCGTCACCACTTATTCCAATACTCAATAACTTTACAATATTTAGATTGGTTATCATTACTATCTCTTAGGTACTCATATATGCCTCTAATAAAAGCCCTAAAGGGTTGGAAGAACTACCCCAGGGATCCCCTTTTGGAAGCATAAACACTGATAATTTCCACTGATTCACTCGAGTGAAGATGGCCTCACTCAAGTAATAAGGCACAGTCACTTTAGTGAAGAAGACCTCACTCGAGTGATGGTACGGTCTGCACTCAGGTATCTGAGAGTGAGGAACAGCGAGTGAGCACCTGAGAGTACAAGAACTTTTTTAGAGATAGAGACACTCGAGCACACAAGACCTCACTTGAGTGATAGCCAAATGCTTCACTCGAGCACTAGAGAGTGAAGTCTAGAAAGTGAGAACCCGAGAGCAAATGGAAATTTCACAGGGAAGGAGCACTCGAGTATGAGTCTTCTCACTCAGGTGGAGACTGAATACCCGCAAGTGCCAGAACGCACTCTTGCTCATTAACAGTAAGTGACAACCCGAGAGGCAAGTTCATGATGTCAAATACACGAACACTCGAGTGGGAGGAAGCTCACTCAAGTGAGAACCCACCACACTCACAGGTGATGCAACACTCTTGCCCTTTTCACAGAAGTGCAACACAGAAGCTGAAGGGAAAACTGAAGAATTTCACTAACTCACTAAAGTGGAACCCAACCTCACCTGAGTGATATTCATCCCTCACTCAAGTGAACCCCAGATCACTCCAGTGACCTTATCAGAACCCAGAAAACGTAGAAATATTGACAATCTTTCCTAAAATTTTCCCAAGAGCTTCCAATGGATGTAAAACCTCAACCAAAGCTATCCCCACACAAAATCACTCAAGGAATCTAGTAAAACCATTAAAACAACCAAATTCCTACTCCATTATCATGCTTTGGTCTTTGCCAACATTAAACACTAAATTTTCAAAATCACTAAACTCAATCAATCAATCCTGTCTATCCATATACATTCCAAATATACCATTTCCATACCGATAACATGCCAAATGCCCAATGGCTCTGATTTTCAAAAATAGGCAATAAATTCCCAGAAATTCAAAACTAATCCAAATGGCACAAACTTAAATGGATAGATAGGTTTCACTTACCTCTTTAACTTTTCCAAAAAGACTTCTTGATCCTCCAACTTTCACAATCTCTTGGAATCACAAACCAATACCAATGGACACACTGCAACCATCAAAATGAAACTCTTTACTCAAGGAACAACTTTAAAGAAGGAAGTTTGAGCATTAGATACTATTTCCCTTACCTTTTTGAAGCTTTTCTTCCTTCCCTTTCCTTCAACAATGGCTGACGATTTTGGAGAGAGAAGAGATAGATGAGTGCTTGAGGAAGAAGAGAAAATGATTACACTCCCTCCTCCCATACTCATTCTAGAGAAAACCAAGGGAGGGAAGGAGAAAGAAATATTTTAATAATCCATTTGACTTTTCCTCCACTCTCCTTACCTATGAGCTTGCCACTTGTCTTCTTCCTATTGGCTCTCACACACTAAGTCACCAATTAGCTTCTCTAATCCATCCATTAGACATTTAATCACACTTCTAATTTTTCTCTTAGTAATTAATTTCTCCACTAATCACTAACTTATGACCAATAATTCCATTTTTTCAATTTTTCACCAATAATGACATATTAATTAATATTGTCACAAACACATAATAATCCACTCTAATCCACAATTACATTCTCAATGATCAACATTAGCCCTTAATCAAAATTTGGGGTGTTACACTAACGCTTTGGAAGTATGGGTATACGATTTTCTTGAAAGGACTGACCAAAAAATGGTATAATGACCTTTTGATTTTTTGGGAATAAATCCCTAGTTATGGGAAAGTAATTAGAATGAAAAATAATCATGTAAATGTAAAATATATAGACATTGTTTTTTAATTTTAAAAGGTGGTTAAAAGATATCTAATAAGTTAACAATATTAAATATTAATGACAATAAAAATATTAAATATTATCTAATATATATTGACGTCTCTTTTAATTCCGGTTATAAAGTTATGTCAACAAGTTTGCTGAAATGTTTTTAAATTGAAACACTTGTGTTTATTTACTTATTGTATGGAGAAATGGTACATCAAGTGTTTCTTACGTAAATCGAGATAAAACTCCTCTTACATACTTATCAAGTATACCATAAATCACAATTTATAAACACTTATAAGTAAAAAATAAGCTATCCCAAATGATTCTAAAGGCACTAGAGCGTGCCGGTAAAACGAGCTTAACTTGTGAGCTCAACTCGTGAACTCAACCTGTAACCCGTGACTTTGGGTAGGGTTATGGTTAGTGTAACCCACACCATTTGGTCAAAAATAAAATAAAATATGTGAATTACCAAACTTGCCCATAATGAATTTTGAACCACACTAGTGAAAAAAAGACTTTTTAGACCGGTTAAAAAAGCTTTTTTAGATTAGTTGTGGATTAGGTTTTGTTACAGTCGATCTAAAAAATCTGTTACTTTTTACAACTGGTCTTAAAACTATGACCTTTAAGACCGGTTGTAGGTCATACTTTTTAGACCTGTTGTAGATACAACCGGTCTTAAAGATCGTACCTTTAAAAGTTCTATTTTTTTTAAATGCCCCTCTTACAAATTAACCCTACCCAGCAAGTCATTTCAACATCTATCCTAGATTCCACAGAAGCAATATAACATAGATTTCACAGAAGCAATGACAGCAGCAAGATCAACAACAAGCAAAAATGAAGGTGTGTAGGTGACTTTAAATCAACTTCCAACAAATTGTTAAGCGTAGAACACTTAATTTTGAGCCACAAATCAAATGATTTAGCTAAAAATTGGTGAAAAATTGTAAGATATCAAGGTTCAAGATCAAAATAAGCAATAATGAATTTCCACTGGGTAGAATCAAATTTCTGTAGCAATATTAATTCATATACTTGAGTTGACAATCATTTCAATGTGGGCAATTCAAGCAACAAGCTTAAATCAGATTCCAGGAACTCCAAAATGCACTCAACAACTGTCTAAAACTAAAACACAGCTTATAAATCAATTTCAGAATGCAATATGAAGGAATGTCCAAACAGACGAATCTGCTCAAAAATGGATGCAAAACTTTGAATGACAATAGCAGCAATAAAATTCAAGGATTGATACAAGCAACAACAGAAATTCCTCAGTTTTACAAAATACAAAAGGAAAAAAAAAAGTACAGAGGTCAATCCCTCAAATCCCATGCCTGTATCACCCATATCCCAGAAATTGTCCTACATGGATACATAAACCCAGTTGGAAATTCATACAGCAGGAGCAATACGTATGAGAACAATGTATAATATAACATTGGATTCAAAAACTCACTATTTTTGTAAAAGCTCATAAATGAATTCAGCACAACATCTGTGGATGAAATCAATATCTTCTTCAGAAAAGGGATCAGCAAGATCAAACATCTGTAACACCAAAACCAGACAAAACATTAACTTGGTAACTTAAAAACAATAAAGTAATACAAAAGTTTTGAAATATAAATTTACCTCTTTAGTAAAATCAGTTGTGCCTAGAGTGATAATATTGTAAATGTATCTCAGAACATAAAGACCACATAAATTATATCCCTGTGGTTGCCTACAGCTCTAAAAAAGAACATGATATCATTAAAACAAATATAAAGGCATGACTTATTACATTCTTTACACAAACAAATATATACTAACATTTGGCATGATCCATATAGGGTCTTTTAAGTCACGAACATGCTTACCACAAGCAATGTGTAGAAATGTCTGCATAGCCCTATCATCATCAAAATCATAAAGGTTGCTTATTTTACACAAATTCCATAAAATTTATACACAAAAGGTAATAATGCAAGAAAACTTACACGTTCATGGTCTTTTTCAAATCATTCCCTAGTTTAAAGTGGAGGGAGCATAAGAGGATGACAATGTAACTACTCTTGCATAGAAGAACCAACTGCCAATGATCACTGAAAAAAAAAAGAGAAAAATATTAAGCAAACATAAAATATTTTATATATATATATATATTATAAAATATAAGTTTGTTTCTTACCCATGCACATATGAAGCCAAGAAACACTCAGTTGTGGTTTCACTAAGCCTCTATGATAAGTATGTATGTCTGATAGCAGCAGTGGTTCCTTTCTCTTGGATTTGAACTGGGCATAAGAATTCAAATTTATCGCTTTTGTCATAGGAGACCAACATACGATTCATATACCTACAATAATACAAGCACACAAATCAAAGATAAACGGTGAAATTTTTAAAATATTTACTTTGAATTGAAGAAGATGCTTACATTAAGAAAAGTTAGACAATCTCAATCGTAAGATTTTGTCTAGGAGCTACCAGGGACATTAAATCATCCCTCTCAAGAAAGCATGTCACTCCTGACTTGCCAACAACTGAATCCGTAGGCCAATCTCTTGTTTTAAAGGATGTATCATATGCCGTCAGAATTAGGCAGGCCAGAGAACGAGTTCCTTTCCTGTTGACTTGGAAGCTTTATTCAATAGAAACTATAAGGATTTGCAATGGTGACACCTACATCTGAATAAGTGCTCATGCAACAGCAACTTCAACAATAATACTTTTAGTCTTCAACTCAAATCTAATTGGCTTGCCCGAAGTACTATTACCTTAAAAAAGGATTTGAGAAGTTTCCTATGCTTGTTATTTTGCGGGAACTCTCATAATATTGATTTAGTTAGAAAGTTCTAACAATATATATCTTACTTGTTCTGTAAACTTCCATGTATAAAAAATGCTTTAATTTACATGAATAAACAAAGGACAACACCAGTAATATAGGAACTACAAGAATTATAACAATAATTACAATCACAGAAGAATAAAAGAAAGAATAAGGAACAGAGAAGCTATCATAACGCAAACAAATGTCTCAAATAAAAGAAAGACCAATAATGTCTCAGAAATCAGAACCACAACGCCCCCACATTTCCAATCTCCCAAATCATACCCACAACCTTCTTTGTCGGCCATAGCAAACAAATCACAAAAAAAAAACAATAGACAAAGAAAAAAAATACCTGGAAGAGAATCAGGGCTTCAACAAGTTTATTATCCACATTTTGAAGATTGACGATGCATAAAAATGAGAAGAGAGTGTGTTAAGCGCCATCAAACCTTGACACTCAACAAAAAGAGAGAGGACTAGTACGCCCTAACATTAAGCAACGGGGATGCTAGCTCTAAGATCCCATTCTCATAGCGGAAGTGCAATACCAATCCAAGGTGACACACTAATTCCACTCTTGTAATGACTAATTTGGAGGAGTTGTTCATTCTTGAGTGTTTGCTGTTCAGCCTAGAAGGATTTCAGAATAGAAGAAGGCGCAGAGCTTGAGCCGTGAAAGTAATTTGGGGAAGACTCTAAAGACCGTTTGCTAGAATAACCGGTCTTAAAAAGCTTTCTTTTTGACCGGTTATTCTATTAACCGGTCTAAAATAAATATTTTTTAGACCTGTTATATCAGTAACCATTCTAAAAAATAATGATTTTTAATTTTTTTTCCCACTGAACCTTTTAGACTGGTTTAAAATACAAGTAGGTCTAAAAGGTTTAATCTTTTTAGACCGGTTAGTGTAGAACCAGTCTAAATAATATTTTTTAGACCTTATGTCACTCTAACCGTTCTGCGAATTTGTTTATAATTACAAAAATACCACCGACATTTCTTTTAGACCTTATCCACTAGAACCAGTCTAAATGTGCCAGTCTAAAACACATTTTTCGTACTAGTGCCATTTTCTTTTCTCTTTCCATAATTCACTCTTCTTCGGATCTAGTCTCTTCCATCCTTCTCACTCCCTCTCTATTCCTTCCACCATTAAAGCAAAGTCTTAAGAGTATTAACAAAATCAGAAGCCGTTTATGAGCAACTCCGTCACCCCATCATCTCTCCCTTGTTTTGTTTGACAGAGTGGATGAGGGAGAGGGATCTTAGTTTGTTTTGGAAAAGGTGTAATTTTAATAAAAAACTTTTTTGACAAGGGTATTTAACACCATTAAGCTTTTTTGTTGCCAAAATGTACAATCGTTAAAAGGGTGCAAATGAACGTTATGAATCCCACACAATATACATGTGTCATTTTTTCCCTCCATTTGTCCATTTGATTGAACAGCTCAGCACCATTATAGTTGATGCTCACCGGCGACCGTGGTAAAAAAGGTAGTCGCCGGCGAGGAGGGAAGACGAGATCACTGCCTTCTTCAATTTCACCATCTTCACCGTCATTCTTCAGTGCCATTGTCGGGGAGAGAGAAGGAAATACCATAGTCACCAACAAGCTCTGTTTTTCACAATGCCACTTCCCCTGCTCGCTTTCACTTCATTACCATTAGCTCCTTCCCCAAAAACAGTGCGAGAGATCCTCTCGTGTCCCACCACCATCACTTTCTAGTTTCCGGCGAAGCAATGCCTAGATTCCAACGAGCTTTATACTTCTTTCACTATTGTTTTACCTCCACTGCCTAGAACCACCATTTCTCCTTCCTCTGTTCTGAGTTTCACCACTCTTCCATTATTTCCTCCACAACAACAGCCTACCATAATCAGTGCCTTATCCCCTCTCATTCACCATTTGATTTAATAGCTCCTATTTCCTTCGGTCATTCTCCAAACCGACATATCCCATTTATTCTTCTTTGTTGATTTGGTCCTTCAATTTCCTATGGGTTCTGTGAGTTTTGAACATACTGTGATTCCTGTTGAAGACATGAGTAGCTGATTTTTCTTGCTTCTTGGTGATGAGGATATGTGCTTGAGTTTAAAGAACTACATAACGGAGTTATCTAGTTGAATTCCTTTTCTCATTTGTATATTTTGATTACCTAAGTTTCAGGATTATCTTTATATACTGTTGAGACTTGATTACTATTTGCATAGTCTTGTGGATTGAACCTATGTGATTGGATTGGATTTTATAGCTTGTGGGGTTTATATATATGCATTGCCCTTATTAATTCAAAGATATTATGCTTTCTACGTGTTATTGTTAGAGTGTATAATTGAATTAGATCAATTGAGTGTTGTGTTATCGCATTCATATTAAGAGTAAACAATTTATAGCTACCCATTTTAATTACACATTAAGTGGTTTTAAACAATATCTCAAGAGAAAGTAGTTAGTTATGTTTGTAGGAGCTATTATTAATTGGGAATATTGGACTCAAGTGTTATCTTGAGGTTTTTCTTAAGACTTAATGAATTTTAAGTTAACACTCATAATCTTTTTGAACAATGATTGTCACTTCTTCAATACCAAGAGCATCCATCGTTTATATTTTCAAACACAATTCCATTCACTCCTTCACCATTTTTATAAAAAAGACCAAAAATTAATAGTTTACCTTTTAATTAATTTGCATTATTCCTTTCATCATTAATTTGAAAAAAAAAATCCAAAACAAATTTCCCCTTTGCTTTCAATATATTTACAACACATTTAGATTACTTAGGATTCAATAAAAGGCTCCTCAAGAAGAGAGAACAATCCTAGGTTTACTTATATGCAATCCTTGATTAATTTTTAATTGTGAACCTAAGGCTATCGTACGAAAAAGTTGTTGAAGGCTTGCACTCTAACTCCATTTATGTTTACCAGACAAGGTTGGGAACAGTGAATTAACTTGGTCATCCTCCTCCATTAAAGAAGTCAATGGACTGAGACTGTGACTAATAAATGCCCATGGATTTTAAAGTGAAGGTTGCGGATGCACTGTTTTTGGAAGTGCAGAAGGGGGGTGGGAAGCGACGCAGCCAAATCGATGGTGGAGAGATCGTCGCCAAGATGAGACACCATCGCCTCGATCTTTGTCATCACAGCTACATCCGCCATGGCTAATTACCGCAACTTCAGTTGGGCTTGTTTTTGGACAATAAGTCCTTATTACGCAAGTCGAGATAAAACTCCTCTTACATACTTACCTCGTATATCGTGAATCACGATTTATAAGCACTTATTACCTAAAAATAAGTTATTCCAAATGAGCCAATAACAACGTACTGTTATGGCTCAGCCCAAATCGATATTCCTCTCCCTCTATCTCTCTTTCTCGATTTTTTCATTGCCTTTTCCCTTTCCCGCTTCCACAATCATAAATCCCTAAGCTATCGCAATCATTAATTTTTTTTCCTATAAAAAATTTGAGATGGAAAAGTAAGGGGGAGGTGGATGCCATATAGGCATACAATCTCTACATAATTTGATCAACAAAAGTTGACCGTTAGGTTTGTTAATGGAGGGACAATATTGTCCCTATTTTTTAAACTTTTGAAATATAATTGCCGGTTAAAAAGTTTTTAGTGCCCAGTGTGTGCATCGGCTAAAATTTTTTAGGCATTTTTGCCCTTTAACCTACTCATGTTTGGATAGAGAAAAAAAAATATGGAGCGCAATGGTGAAACTAGAAGACAAATTTTGTTTTCAATGTCAAGAGCTAGGAAAAATTAATTAAGAAAGAGCATAGAACTCACATTTTTTTTGTATGAGTATTAATATGATTTTTGTATTGGACCATACTTACATCAAAGTCCTTATATCCATTACATCAAGTTCTCCAATCACACATAATCATGTGTCATATTTTTTTTATATGGATTTATAGTTAAATGATAATAATTCAAAAATAGGATACATGATCACATAAGATTGAAAAATTTGACGAAATAAATATAAAAAACTTGATATAAGTATTTTCCTTTTCTATTTATCTGAATTAAAAGAAGAAAATTCAGCTATAAGAATGGCGCAGATGGATAGGCGTCTGCGCCACACCAATTCGTTTATGGGTTCGATCCAAAGTGTCGACCAAGAAACAGAAAGTGTAAAGAATTTTTGTTAGGAGCTCTCTTCCCTGTGGTGCCTCAAAGAGGTGTTTTCTTTCAGGCCTACTCAATTAGGGCGCAAAGACTAGTCGGTTGTAGAGGGCCCATGCCAATAATCCGACATTGGCTTTTAGGTTAACACCGGATACCTGGAATGGTGGGGCACCAAAGGCCAAAAAATGGTCCATTGCATTCATTAAAAAAAAAAAAAAAGAAATAGCCTCAATGGCGTATATATAAAGAGGAGTGGCCTGGTATAAGATTTTCGTGACGATATACTGTTTTTTTTATAAAAAGACCAGTATTATTTTGATAATAAAAGGATTATAATACAAAGTTAATACATGGATAATAACGTAAACTAGAAGAAAACAAAATTACTGGTCATAATAGAAACAAAACAAAAAACAAAAAAAAGATTTTGGCATGGCGAGGATATCATACAAAACTGCACCGAAAAGGACTTCTTGGTGCATATAATGGTCTAATATGTTTAATGATGCCATTAAACTTGATGCGATGGAACCACTTGTAAAGATATAATACCATGACAACTATGTTTCTCTTAAGCCAAATGATGTTAAGGAGATGGATGATTCCACAGAGAATTGAGATAGTCAAAATGACAAAACGGTTGAATGTGAGGTCTGGGATTTTAATTTAGAAGCAACCAAATCAAAGTGCTTTAACATAAGGACAATGAATAGCAATCCAAAGATTCTTCAATCATATATCCAGAAGGGCAGAGGTTCTGATTGAGAAAAAGGTGGCTTTGGAGGCAAAGATTGAACCCTTCTTTAACTGTATAAACACATGAAAAGTGTCCATTCCAACTCATTTGATTACAAATGTCCATTACTTGTGATGTGTGTATCAGCAACAAGACTTGCATCAGCCATTATTAGGATGTTTCATCAGCTGAATTATTAAGGAATATTGCAATGAATTCACACATTTTATTCCAAAAGGTTTAAGTGCAGATTCGTCGTCGTCAGTTTTGCATTCACTTGAAAAACACACTTTTGGCCTTTCGAACAAAAAGAGAAAAAAATCATATAATAAATAAAACCAAACAATTTAGTAATTTAGAATATGATAACGTTAACCATCAAACGAATATGATTATGTTAATTTTTAACTTGAAGTGCTAAAATAACACGGTCAATATAAAATCAAATATTAGAAAGATAAAAAAGCAAAACAACTTATGAAGTGTCAAATTCTTTTTGATTTTTTTTTTAAATTCAATGTTTTAATTCAGGTAAAAAAAATTCAATGTTTCAATTTTCAAACAGATTTTTCACATTTTCAGTTATTTTTCCTAAATTATTTAGTTAAATCATTATATTATTATAAGATAAAAAAATCAATCTCAAGCCTGGAAATTCAAGATCATATCATATTGTCTTGATACATATTTCGACCATCACCAAAACACCAAAACAAAAATTATCTCTCCGTTCCATCTGTTATCAACAACCATTACAAAAATATATCAGATGAATCAGTATTCAGTCAAACTTCCGGAGGTTCAAACAAAACCAAAGAATCAGCCAAATTGATTTTGACATGTACAAACAGATTTTGACTTGTTTATTTACAAGTTTGTTCGATTCTTGCCACTTTCTCTCAAGTGATAAACACATGTTCCACTTTCAAATGAAGTTGGGTTTGTTTTATCAGAACGAAACTCAAGTTTTTTGGAAAGTTAATCAATTACCATTCATTTCACCTCCACTCCTCTAAAACTCCAAAAAAGGGATGGTCTAAATCAAATCTTTCATTTCATTTCCTTCCAGAAACATACCAAGAAAAGAACAATATTCCAGTGAAGAAGCAATGCTTTGCAAGCGATTCAAGACCAACCCCAAGCTAAAAAGGATCTCACACAAACAAATACTATGCACTCATTCAAAGTTCTAACTACAATCTGAAGATAGTAAATCACTCAATCACCAAGCCATAATCATCTCAGCAATAATAAATACAATCAAGGGCGACTAAAACCTTCTAGTAAATCCCAAATGCAGTCCGCATTGGAAAATCTTTAAATCCATATATAAAACCCTACTGGCAACTCACACGGCATCTATATATATAAAAGAGTTCAAAGTACAGAATACATATCCTAAAGATCCCCATGCTACTGTTGCCCATCGCCTGCTGGTTGCTTAGATGCTTCCTTGATCTCATCAGCATCATCCTGAAACCACAAATAAGCTGCTTAAGGTACGATTCAAAATAAAAGCTTCAGAGTAAAGGGGGAATTTTAAGTGAGGGAAAAACCCAGATAAGGGCATAGTTTAAACATCAATACTGTCCAAAATAAACAGAGATTGCACTGAGCAATCCTTTAAAACATATCTAATAAAGACATCAGCAGTATTAGATGACATGTGACTTTTTGCAGCCACTAAACAATGTCTAAGAATCATTCATGTCATAGTTTCAGATTCAGCAGAATTACAGGGAAACTTCGGTTATCCCATAGAAGAGAGCCCAAAGATCCGTGACTACTATAAGGCAACAACCAAGCCTGTGAATATTAGGATATTCAGACCACACGGGTCACAAGAACACTACATGATTGTCCCCACAAGCAAGTTTAGATTCTTTTAATTCAGAGAAATTTTTTTTTTCTGGGAATGAAAATGGATCATCTCTTTTCATCAAGACACCGTACAAAAATATCAAGCATTACAAAATATCAGGATCCACATCTCCCCTACTATAAGGTGGCTGTCAAAAGAGGTAAAAACAGAATAATGATCAAGAGAGCAAGTTTAACTTGTGAATAAATTAAACCTTTCAAACTTATATTTAGTTTAAAAGAAATAGGACTATCTATGGCTTATTCCTCAAGAATTTAATTTTGTAAGCAATCATAGGTTGCAGGATAATATATAATTGCTCAATAGACAACACCAGAGAAAAAGATAGAGGGAGAGACCGTGATGTCAGATGTCCACAAAGTCAAATTGTCTCGGAGAAGTTGCATGATCAATGTACTGTCTTTGTATGACTCTTCACCCAATGTGTCAAGTTCGGAAATTGCCTCATCAAAGGCCTGCCAGATAAGGAAAAAGATCACAGACACAGTAAAAATCAGGAGGAAGGTATAATAAGTTTCAAAAATTTAATCAACACCTTCACAACTTTGAATTTTGAAGATAAGATACATAAGAAATCAACCTTCTGATATTATGAGGAGAAGAATCTCGTGGTAAGAAAAGAAAATCTTTGAAATCAGGAGTCAATTAACAAGAACGAACTTAATTTCTTTCAACACAAATTACTACAACTATATGATTACAAAATATATCTTATTTGTGGACTTGGTCAATGGTCATCATTTTGTTCTGTTCAAACACCAAATAATCAATGTAATATACAATAAGTTATATCACATAATGATGGCCATACAAGCCCTGCCATTTGTTATTTGATACAAAATAAGTTATACCAACTGCGAAGTGGAGGCAAACAAATAAATATAATTCCATTTGTCAAAGACATACCGAGATAGGGCAGGTATACAACAATCCATTTATCAAATCAAATACTTTATAAAATTCAACAACACCCACATTTGACTTAAATTAACCAAATTCAGCTCCATGCGAACCCCACTAAATAGTCTTGCAAGCACTTCAATTCAACCACATATCGTATGTTTTTAAGCCTTATTAACTAAAGGCACGATTTAAGTGAGCAATGGTACCAATACCAAAGAAAATACCAACTTCACTATAGAAAACACTGTTAAGAAATACAAGCAATATCTAGGACCCGTCAATATTTGCTGTAATAAAAAGTATAGTAAGTGATACCTGCTTAGCCAGATTACAGGCACGATCTGGGGAGTTGAGGATTTCATAATAGAATACAGAAAAGTTGAGAGCAAGTCCTAGCCTTATTGGGTGTGTGGGGGCCAATTCTGCTATAGCAATATCCTAGAACAAACAAACAAACAAAAAATTGGGGTTCAGGAACTACTGTAATATCAAGACTATCAAAACTAGAAATAATTCTATAGAAATGTGGAAACCGGTAAGCAGCTGCAGAGTATGCTTATAAGTGAAAGTGAATGCCTACCTGAGCAGACTTGTAGGCCAGCAAAGTATTCTCGGCAGCCTCTTTTCTCTCTGCTCCAGTCTTGAACTCAGCCAGGTATCTATGATAATCGCCCTTCATCTTAAGGTAAAACACTTTAGACTCAGCAGATGAGGCAGATGGAATAAGATGAGACTCAAGAAGGCTCAAAATCCCATCACAAATCTTGCTGAGTTCAGACTCAATCTTGCCTCTGTACTCCTTTATAACAGCAACATGGTCCTCATTACCCCTGCTTTCTTCCTTCTGTTCAATAGATGAAATTATTCTCCATGAAGCCCTCCTAGCTCCAATCACATTCTTGTAAGCCACAGAAAGGAGATTCCTCTCCTCCACGGTCAACTCCTCAACATCTACTGT
Source organism: Inga laurina (assembly GCA_963855925.1). Taxonomy (NCBI): domain Eukaryota; kingdom Viridiplantae; phylum Streptophyta; class Magnoliopsida; order Fabales; family Fabaceae; genus Inga; species Inga laurina. The sequence continues at coordinate 46,036,754 of OY979702.1, read as the reverse complement.
CTTAGCAACTTTCTCCATAAACTCAACCATCTCCTCATACCTCTCTGCTTGCTCTGCCAACTTGGCCAGGTAAACATTTTCTTCACGCGACTCGGGGGGTGACATTTTCAGGGCAAAAATCTACCTTTGATACTGCAAACTGATTTCAAAATAAGAAAACAACCCTATCAGATTTGTACAACATCAAACGCAGCGCATCATTGCAGTTGAAGGAAAGCAATAAAAACAATCAACCAAGTGCGTCTAACAAAGTCCGTATCAGTGGCGACCAAACGAAAGGACACGTCAAACATTCATCAGCCAAATTTCATCTTCAAATTATCACAAGTCAGTCTCGAATATCAGATTCATTACTTAAATGCTAGACATTCATCAATACAGAAATACCGGATCCTTTAATACAACTTCGAAACAACGAAACGAGTAAAAAAAAAAATCGACAGCCAAATCAAGATGCACACTACCCGTAAAATTAAGGCGGAGAACAAACAAAAATCGAAAATAAAATTAAGATCTACATCCACGAAACTAACATAAAGATAACAGAAGAATCGAAGAGAAAGCAGCCAAAAAAACACACAGAAAAGAGACAAAACCCTAGGATAAAAAGCCTGAGACTCGGATCAAAGACGTTTACCTTCGGGCGTACTAACTGGGAGAGACTGCAATGGGAGAGAGCGAAGGAGTGGGATTTGGGCATAAAAATGGCCGCCGCTAGGATAGAGGGGGAGGGGAGGAACAGAAACAGATGGAGGTCCAATGGTGAAGTGACACGTGGAAGCTGACGGAGATTCCGTGGGAATTCGTCTTTTTTGGGCCTCGCTGGCAAGCGTTGACCGTCAATAAAAGATCTCATGGGATTAAATTGATGTGATATCATAGAACTACTGAAGTATAATGTAATTGAGAGGTGTCATCAATCTTCTCTTTTCACGCCCAAATGAAAATGGGGTAGAAATGTCTTTGGCAAAAACACAAGAGTCGGAAATGACGTCGGGGAAAAAATCTCACCAAAAAAAGGATAAAAAAAAAATGGAGAATGACATTAAAATACCATTTAAAATTATAAAACCCACAAAAATCTATTAACATTTGAAAATGATATAAAGGTGACAAGTATCCAATTGGAATTTTCAAGTATTAACACTTTTATTATTTTACCCCTCAAATTTTTTTAAAAAATAAGAATGACGCCCCTACTGGAGTATCACCGTCGGTCACCCATTGGAGCTCTGGCTGCTAGTGGGCCTGGACCCCGACAGCCTAAACTCCGGCTGCCGAAGCTCCGACCGGGACGCCTTTTCAGGGGTTGTTTTTTTAAAAAAATTGTTGAAACTTGGCGGCCTAATGGCCACCAAGCGAGTCTTCAAAGGAGCTGGGGTGGGTTCAAATCCACCTTTTGCCCATTTCTATAACTTTTTTTAAAAAAACAAAACCTCACCCCAAAAATGGGCTCTATCGTCAGAGCTCCACCGGTTGGAGCTCAAGCAACCAGGGTCCAGGTTGGCCAACAGTCAAAGCTCCGGTAGAGGTACCATTCTTATTTTTTAAAAAAAAAAATTGAGGGGTAAAATGGTAAAAGTGTTAACACTTAAAAATTCCAATTTGATATTTATCATCTTTATATTCTTTTCAAGTGTTAATAAATTTTTATAAATTTTACAAATTCAGATAGTATTTTAATATCATTCTCCAAGAAAAAAAAAAAGTCTAGCAAATTACTGGTTCAAAAAGTAGAGTACTACTGTTCCAAAAGGATATTGAATTATTGACAACTGAAGTCCTAGAAAATGTTGAACTATCCGTGTTAATGCATTTCCAAGGGATTTTAATCATAGTTCTGACTCAGTTTCTTCTAATATTTAGCGTTGTAATATTTTCCATTGCAAATACGAAAGGTCGAAGTCTTTGTTATTGTTAAAGAATCATGTATCATTATTGTAACACTTCCATGAAATAGTTCTTATGGAATAATCAATCTACCTCAGGATTTTCATTTTTTACCAACTGTTTGCGAGTCTTATTTTTCTGGATTCAAAACTCTAAGCTAATAGATGATGAAGGATCCAAGCCTTCACTTATCATCAATTGTGTCCACTAGTTCTTCATCCCTATACATGCTAATCATACTCGTTTATCTACCATAGTTTGATCAGAAATTCTATCATTCCTTCTCGTTTTTTTCTTGTATGTTTGTCAAAATTGTGTCTCAATATTCTTTTCTTAGGTTTTTTTTGGCAATTATGTTTTCACATTAACTTAGTGTACTTTGTAAAACTCTTACTTTCTTAATGTCATCTTGTCTTGTTTAAAGATAAAATAAATTTAAAAATCAGAGCAGATTTCCTAAATAGGCCTTTGTTTTTTTAATAAAACCCTCTTCAATTGATGTCGGAACTGTTTAGTCGTGAAAGTCATATCTAACCTTGCAAAATTCCATTATCATTTGTATTGAAAAAAGAAGAAGCAGTTTTGTTGGCTCGATAAATTCACTAATAAAGCTAATATAGAGATGGTTTAGTGATGTAAAGCCCCGCTAGATCTTTCAGAGTCTTGAGTTTGAGTCTCAAAAGTGGCACTTGTATTGGAAGTGGCAACCACAAACCCTTAACTAATTAAGGGATGATAATATAAAAAAAAAAAATCACTAATACTTATTTTTTTGGCCTGAACTAATAATTATTTTTTTAGACTTTACAATTTTACTATAACAAATTGGCAACTATTTTTCCAAAACTTACAAGTCATTTGTATAAAAAAAAAAGTTGTCAACAAAACAACTCAATTGATATCTATCCAATTAGAATTCACGATTTTAATATATAACAAATTCATACTAATCTCTTAAAATTAACAAGAATAATTGTTTTTAAAATGTTTTAAAGACTAAGCTCATATTATACATACACACGTATGGGTTAAAGGCATTTTTGCTTTTAATTTGTTCTCTTAAAATACTGATATTATGAATTATCAAGGGGGTTTGCAATATTGTCTCTAAATATTAAAAAAGGGGTAATGTTATCCTCGCATAAATATAAAAACCTGCCCACCAAGGATGAATAACCAGACTTTGAATTAGGATCTGGTCTGTTACACAACCTAAGGCCCAATGACAGGTATTTTGAATAGGTATCGCATCATTTATGCGGGCAAAGAGTCATTCTTTTAATTGAAAAGACAAATAATATTAAGATAAAAGGATTATAATTGAGAGTTAGTACCCGAACAGGATTTGTGAGAGAGTTAGTACAGGGAAGAGTTTGTGGCCTTACGAAAGAGTGTTAGTACAGGGAAGAGTTTGTGATTAGAGTCGGGAAATTGGGTTGGCCCGTTTAGATTCGAATCCTTTAAAGATTGAGTTTATGATTTAGATGTTAAAAAAAGAAGTGGGCCTAAAAGGATCAGTCCTGTATGGTCAGTTCTTTTAGGCCCGTTTAATATTCTTTTTAAGATAAATTAATAAATATGATATTATCGTATCAAATTATCAAGGTAATTAAACCCGGACCGGTCAGTGAACCGGTCGGGGTACTGGGTCAAGGGTCAGTGGGTCAGACCGGAGTCAAACCGGAGCTAAACCGGTACCAAACCGGTGAAAAATAGAATATTTTAGGCTTATAGTATGAAATTCTAAAGGAAATTTTTTTTAAAAAAAAATAAAAATTAAAAAAAAATGGAAAAAGTTGACCCGGACCGGGTCACCGAACCGGACCGGTTTAGTGCCCGGGTCGCCGGTTTCCGGGCCGGTTCGGCCGGGCCGGTCCGGGTTAGAGAACATTGCAAATTATCAATATGAGAAACACCTAAGTACCTAATAGAGTATTAATAATAGACAAACACTTATTAATCGGTTTGATTTATTTTATTTTTTACAATGATTTATTCATTTAAACTTAAAAAAAAGGCTAATTTGGATATTAGATGATTATTTTAACTAAAAATTTATGAGTTTTAAAAATAATGTATCTCAATTTAAAGCAAAATAATAAATAAATTGTAAAATTTGAAAAAGAAAAAAAAAAGAATTAAAATGAGTTTAAGCCCGCTTAGACTCGAGCCCGTAAAGTGTCGGCCTGTATTCCCGGCTCTATTTGTGGCCTTATGAAAGAGAATGTGTTCCATGCAAAGCTAGGGTAGACGAGGGTTAGAAATTAAAATACCATGTTTGGTCGAAAAGATGGGAGGTGAAGGATGGGGAAAAGTTTTGTCATATAGTGGTCCCCTCCCCTCCTCTCTCAACCCTCTAGATTTAGGGCCTGTTTGGTTTAAAGGGAGGGGATAGAAGGGGAGGGATGGAAGTAAAGGGTAGAGAGTTATCTTGTTTGGTTGGATTGGTGGAGAGAGAGGAGGTGAAGGGTTTTTACTGATCATTTGTTTGGTTTAAGAGAGGAGGGGAGGAATGATAATAACCAATTGATCATTTTATCCTTACATATTAATTTATAATTTTTTTCTTTTTTTTTGGCCGGTATAATTTTTTTCTTTTAAGCTATATAAATTAATTTGCATCTCAATTTTTTTTTTTTTTGCCAGAAATTTGTATCTTAGTTCAAATGGCATAATTTAGGAAAAGGCATCCTCTATTATCGAAAAAAAGACTCCATCACGTTAAAAAGTGTATAAAAACTTATACAATTATTTTTAATTTTTTGGTGAATTTAAGTTTTAATTAATGTTTTAAAACATGTTACAAATTTTATTTATTTTCTCACTTCACAGTCAGCCCCACATCGTCCTTTCTTCCTCACGCACTCTGTCATAAGCAACAAAACACGCAACCCCTTCTGCAACCTCACGACCACCAATCCCTTTTGCAACCTCATGCCCAACAACCCCCACCATCTCCTCCACCCCCACCCCAACCTCTACCCGACCTCTAAGATCGTCACTTCCCCAGACTCTGATCGACTCTCTTCCCTCCACCTTCTTTATTGAAGATACTGTTCACACTTTGCTTTGCCAAAGAGAACCGACGCATCACAGTGGAGGGGGCCTATAGGACATAGATCCCCTTAACTCCAAAGCCATTTTTGGATGAATCATGTGAGTTTGGCAAGGTCAAGCACAGCAAGAGCGAACAGCGAGTAGAGGAAGAGAGTGTTGGGTGAGAGACTCCGAACTTGCGATGAAGAAGCCAACTCTGAAGAAGCCGCTGACTTTGAACCAGCGAAAAGGCCTCCATTTTTTTTTCACTAAGGGCATTGATGGGGTAAATTAGTCAAGGTTTTTGGCTCATCTCCGGAAAAAAACCCCACTTTGGAGGGGACCAAAATAAAGGTAGGAAAGGGGTGAGAGAGACAGATTTTTGCTCTTCTCCCCTCTAAAATTTCAAACCAAACGAGGGGATGGATTTATTTCCCCCCTCTTCCATTCCCTCCTCTCCCACCAAAAGACCCTTAGGTCCTGTTTGGTACGAGATATTGAATTTTAATGGATTGAGACTGAGATTAGTACTTTAAAAATATGTTTGATATGAGATAATAATTGGAGGGAATGATTTCATTAATTTTATTTAATAAGCAGGTACTAATTATGAAAATACCCAAATACCCCTATTTTAAATCCCAAACTTAATCGATCGATCATCCAAGCCCTCAAGAAAATCATCTTGACACTCATCAACATCATCGTCGTCGAACTCTTCGTCGCTATTTGTATGTTTTCACAATGACGACGAGACTTCCCTACCCCTAGCCAACAAAAATCCGTCAACAGAAGAACCTCTGGTCCGAAGGAATTAAAGAGCGCTCGAAGAGCCTTCTTCACCGACAATAAGCTTCTGGTTTATTATCCTGTGCCCTCAGCGATCTCTACATTTTGAACAATTTTATGGAAAGCTTTGCTTGCTTTTCAATTGGTAGTCCTGTTGAATGAACCTGGGTTTGAATCTCGTTCCTCATATTTGATCCAAATGGAACAATGTTCCCTTTGCTTGTCTCTCGTTTCATCATCAGTTTATGGGAAGGCATGCCCTAGTCATCTATAGGAAAGCCGTCATTCACAGATTTCTGCTATTTTGATTCGTTGGTTTTTTATTACATTCCAGTCTCTGGTTAATGGCAATATTAAATGTGCCTTTTATAGAGGTTGCTGATTATAGTAGTTTTCTGAGGCAGAGTTATTCTTAGTTAAGGTCTAGCCCGGGAACAACTCAAGTTCATTCACTATCTTATATGTGATAAAGCTTGAATTGGAATGTGGTTGGGGTTTTGCCATTTTTTCAATCGACAAAGGATTTATTTGGAAAGATAAAATAAAGTGATCAGATATAATTTATGACAAAATTGATAGAGGTATTTTAATCAAGAAAAATATTATAAACAGGGATATTTTTGTCTTTATAATTTGCAATCCCAAGATTGAAAACGCAATACCAAGGGAGGTGGTTTTGCAGCAATTCCACTTTCATGGTACTTCCAATCCCTAGTTATCCGTAGTCCCTCAAACCAAATGATATATTCTAGCCCAATCCCTGATCCAATCCTAGTCTCTAGTACCAAACAAGACCTTAGGGTGTTTTTTGGAGGGACGCGGCTTTCCTCCTTTTTTCTTTTCGTCCATTGTGCTTCTTTTCCTTAAAATAGTGCCGTTTTGGGCAAAAAAAACTCAAGCCCCTCACCTTTTTTTTTTTTTGAAAAATAGTATTCACTATCCTGAAGTATTTTTTTTAGCACAACCAGTTTCCTAAAATATTTTTCTAAAATCCTAAAATAATTTTTCAGTATTATTTAGTATCATGAAGTATTTTTTTAGTGTTAGTCAGTACTTTGAAATATTTTTGGTGCAATATTTAAGAATGTTGGGTGCACTAAAAATTAGTTTATAATACTGGATAATGCTAAAAAAAATATTGCAGAGTACTAACCGGTACTTAAAAAAAACTTCAGGATATTTAAAATAATTTTTTAAGATCCTAAAATAATTTTTCAGTATTAACCAGTATCTTGAATATTTAAAATAATTTTTTAAGATCCTAAAATAATTTTTCAGTATTAACCAGTATCTTGAAATATTTTTTTAGTCCTAATCAATACTCTAAAATATGTTTGGTGCAATATTTCAGGATGTTAGATGCTCTAAAAATTAATTTAGGATATTGAATAATATTAAAAAAATATTATAGAATACTGATCGGTACTGAAAAAAATACTTCAGAATAGTGAATACTATTTTAAAAAAAAAAAAAGGTGAGGGGTTTGAGTTTTTTTTTTTGTCCAAAACGGCACGGAAAAGAGGCGCAGCAGCGGACGAAAAGGAAAAAAGGAAAGCCGCGTCCTTTTTGGAGGGGGAAGAAAATTTGTGTCATTCTGACCGAAATGCCCATTGAAATTTGTTGATATTCCAAAGCTAACCCTGTAGAATAAAAGCCGTTTTTCCTTCATCAAAGCAGATGCCATCGATCGTGTGTTGCTCCAGCGTCGTCACTCGGCTTCTTCACTTCAGTCCTTTCCTCCTCCGGCGTCGGTGCCGCCGCCGCCGCCTGCTCATTCAAGTAAGTAAAAACCTTTCATTATTGTTCTTCGACCTTGTTTCTTGTGACTCCCCAAAGTTCCTATTTTCTTCTTCTACCTTGTTTGAGCTGAAACTTCCATGGCTGCCAGAACAAAACAGAGTTTTGTTTATTCCTTTGATTTTTAGTATTTTTCTGGACTGAATATGCAGCGTTTTTTTATAGAAAGAAAAGCAATTTGAATCTGTTTTATTAGCAATCTGGTTGTCTGAGTACAGGAAGGAAGCATATGCTTGACGGTAGGTAATAATTTTGGTGTGCATTAAACTAAAAAACAGTAGAAAGGAAACATTATTAATCTGCTGCAACGGTTTAATAATTTTTTAGTTTGGGAGACCAACTGAGCAATAATTAACTTCTGTTCTGAACATCCCAATCTTTTATATGTAAATATTATCAATTTTTTGTTCTAAGAGATTTATGAAAACTTTGTACCATATGTACTCGACTTTCCTCATCCTAGCTTGTACGGTGTCCCTAGAAGGAAAGCATTGTTGTCTGAGAACTTTATGACTACATTCGTGACTTTGAGGAAATTCAGAAATTTCAATGAGTTTGATGTGTGCATGCCCATGATTGTAGCTATTCAGAAAACTTTACAATAAGTTTGATGTGTGTATGCCCATTGTTGCTCTGTTTGTTTTAGCTGATCTTCATAGGCTTAGAATTTTTAATTATAAGCTTTTTGATATGTCTCAAGTGGCATATTTTTAATAAAGAGAAAATGGTATATTTGTCCAATTATAATTAGCTCCCCTCACCTACCCTTCTAAACCAAACAAGAAACCAAATCTCCTCTCCCCTCTTCTTGAACCAAACAAAGCTCATAACCTCTCCTAACCTAACTTTAATGAACCTCACTTAACCTCACCTCCGTTGATTCCAACAAAGCCTTAGGAGCTTTGCTCAGCTAGAGAATCGTTGGTCCTGGTTATTTTCTCATACTTCATTTATTTTGACTGATTCCTTACCTGATTATGTTCTTTGATATCTTGTCACTCAACCTTTCAATCTGACCATTGTATGCACTCTCTAATCATTTCTTACTTATTTCTCTTGCCAGAGCTTGATAGAAGCAGGACTTTGTAACCTTGATCATGGGTAGCCTAGCCCTATTGTTGTCGCAGTGATAAATTTCTAATTATCTTTTACGAGTATGCTTCTTGTTTGTTCTTAATGAGTTATATTCATGGACCGACGTCTATAAACTTTGAGGTCTCAGTGTAGTTGACCACAATTGGTGATGAAATATCACGTTGGAGCTTGTATCATGAATATGAAGTTTATATTCTGCTTGTGTTCCTCTTACAGTGATCATTGTCCGTTTTGAAAAATAGTTTCTCGTTAACACTAGATATGGTTTAAGGGATAAATGTGAGAGAACATTTTTTTTAAAAATTTTTCTTCCTGAAACGATTGTTAATAACTTTGTAGCCAGGTATCTCTTGATAGAATCATCCTGAGGGGAGCAAGAAATTTAAACTTTGATAGCATGATTCTTGAATTTAAACCTTGAAGTGTATTTTATGTTTAGTGTTTTTTTAATGCATCTTGTAAGGATAGAAGTCTTTATTTTGAAATGTTATCAATTTCAAAAAATATGGTGGTTGGCCTGCATAAACCACCAAGTGGCTGGGGTTGATAGAATGTCAACCTACAAAAGAAAAAAGGGTTGGCCTGGCCTAGCCTAAGTTTGGGGCCAATCCTTGGTTTTGGGCAACTTTTGCTACCTTTTTTAACTTGCTTCTTCAGCACATTGAATTGTAAGTTGGTGATTTTCTTTCTTTTGCTACTAGGTTCTAACTAGCCTTCCATCAATGGCTACACTTCAACCCTTGCTCCGCAAATCTTCTCAGTTCTCTGTAACCCTACGTTCATTTGCCACTACTGCAAAGCCTTCCCACCATAATGATCACAAAAGGAACCACAAATTCCTTGAACCCAACTCCTTCATTGGAAGTTGGGAGGATCCCAAGGACCCAAAGGAGGCAGAGGCTAGGCTTGCCCAGCTTAGAAGAGACTATGCCAAGCAGGTTAAAGAGGTTCGCAAGGCCTTTATTCAGGAGATGGAGCTCATGAAGCTTGAGAAGCAGAGGAAGGATGATGCTAGGAGGGAGGCCATTAGGGTTGCTAATGAAGAGCGTAAGAAGCTCAAGGCTGAGGTTGCTAAGGTCAAAGCTGAAGAACGCAAGATTGCCCAAGAAGAATTTCGACAAACCCTTGTATGTGTCCTCCTCTTATCCATTTTTTTACTTGTATCTTTTGGGTTTTCTCTATTATTTTCTTGGATTCTGTTTGGTCTAAGGAATTGCTTTATAGGATAATGAAATAATTAACAGGAAAGATAATCCAAACAATGGGAGATGGGAATGGGTTAGTAGTCTTACAGATGTTGTTTTTGTTATTATATATATATAATAAAACCTAGTGTATGGTTAAGTAATAATTTGACATCTCCCAGAATTGTGAAATATGTAGTCTTGTATTATATAGCTAATTACATTGTGTCCTAAGATGGTGAAATCCTCACCTATTGGACTAGATGTAAGCCTGGAAGCTGCTCCATGAAAAATGAGTAAAGTTAAGATGGAACAAAGAAACTAATTATTATGAAAGCCGGAAAAACACAATACAATTTCAGTAATTTTTCAAATCTGATTATAGAAAATGCATCATAGTCCTAATATTACCATAAGGAGCCCCAGTGATTACAGGTTAGTGTCTGTTGCAAAATGGTGCCTCCCTACCCTACCCAGCAAGATCATATACCTACTATTCTGACTCAACATCCTATTCTTGTTCTAACTAGCACCAAACATGCGCAGAAAGGCTCACACACAAGAAATGACACACAAGTCAGCAACATAATGAAAACACACCTGACATATAAAAACAGGACAGTTCCCACACACCAACTATTCCCCCTATTTGAAACTACTTGTTTTGAAGACGTTGGGCTGCTGCATGACCATCCAACTCAGGGTAATGACTTTGAATGGGGTAGTCTTACTGACATAGTCCTGTAAATCTTCCTTCTCATATTTCTTGACAACAAGAATCATAAAATTCTGGGAAGTGGTGTGGCACTAATGGCCTGGGACAGATTTTTTGGGCACCAGAAAGACGTATTTTTTCCTCTTGTATTCTATCTCCTTGCTTAGCTTATGGAGATTTGTCCAAGCCACAGCTTATCTAGATGTCGGGTTAAGTGTGGGAGCTGGTTTGATTAGCTGACCTAACCTGAAGTTTTGTCCACTAAAGCCTGAACCTCAACTTGTGATCATCTTCAGACTGGATAGAATATTACTTGATAACACCCCTGCATCCAGTGAGAACTGCTTTGCTAGAGATGAACTCTTACTACTTGTTTGGAGGGCCGTGATCTCTTGCATCTTTGCCAGGTACATGACACTAATCATTGAAGTCAGTTTGAACATTTGAAATAGAGCTTCTACCGTAAATTTCAACCCACTCAATCATATACTAAGAGTGAAGAGAGTATCAAACTGTGCAGTCAGTTCAAATTTCTCCCAACATCCAGAAACTGAATCTGACTATTTCAGCTTCACGAGCTCTGCCGTGGGCATTATGACGTTAACCATTAGCGCTAGCCAAAATAAACATATTTAAGTTGCGATAACATTGTTGATTGATCTTTAGTCTAGGTCTATGGGCATTCTTTGATTAATTAATATATAGTTTGCAAAACATGCAATATTGTAAACACAATGCCACATGTTTCAATGGGGAAAAAAAAAAGCAGGGATACCAATTGCTCCTCATTATTTAACTTTGGGGTGATAGTACTCTTCAATGAAGTGATGTGTTTTGAGGAGAAGCTTGGATGAATAATCAAACATATTGGCTGCCCCCATGTTTAATATTACCTTTGGCCTTTAATATAAAATCCAATTGACTAATTTAGGGAGATTAAAGAAGTTAAATAAATTAATTAATTATAGCATATGTTACATGATTTCTCTTAAATATGTTTGTGCATTATTAGATTATATACCACATTATAAGTGAGGCAAATTAGTTTAGAAAAAAATGATAAATATAAATACTTTAAAGTAATTTATTTAACTTCATTAATCTCCCGAAATTTGTTAATTAGGTCTTATATTAAGGACCGGAGGTAATATTTTCCTTTTACATTTTCACTTTAAAACTTTGTCCAAATTTTTCTGTCACTGATTTCTCATTTGTCTGTGTATAGTTAAAAGAAAGAGCAGATAAACTTGATACTTGGAGCAGGATGATGAGAAAGCATGAAGAGAAGAAGAAAGAGAAGAAAGAGTTGTTGCACAAGCAAAGTTCTGTGTGGATTGATGAATCTGAACTGGAAAAAAAAATACTGGAAGCTATGGTCGATACAAAACTACTTTGAGTCCCTTGCAGCTCCTCAGTTTGAAATGACTGGAACATTGGTTTTGCAGTTAGTGGAATCTTAGTCTTTTGTCAAAAGCAGCCTCTTGAAAGAGTAGCTTGTGCATCAGGTTACAGGTTTAAGTTTGCATTAGAGGTTGGACTATAAGGTGCATGATGTATGGAAATAAAGTTCATGTTGGTGCGTATTGGAAATCTTCAATGTTATGGTACCATGTTTTAAGTGTCTTTTATTGAAAGAGGTTCTAGCAAATGGCCATTCAATTAATTTTATATACATCCATTGAGGCCGTTTAAAAAGACATATCATATACTTCAAAAGGCTTCTAAATGAGTTTTGATAGTGTAGCTTTCACATTATAGTTGGATTGTGTAGTTTAGGAAAATCAATTCATATTTGTTATAATTAATTAAATAATTTCTTTAATCTATTGAAATTAATGAAGTAACTGTCGGAGGTAGCATTTAACAACGTTTAGCATGAAACTTTCGTCTATAAATCCTAGCAACTTGAGAAATTTCATTGCAAGCATAGGCTTTGGTTGATGTGCCCGTTTGGGATTTGGCATATATGAAAATGTAATGAGCAAATTGTAATGAGCCGCCTTCTCTCTCTTTTTTTTTAATATTATCAAGGTATTAAAACTCGGATCAGGTATTGAACTGGTCGGGGTACTGGGTTAAAGGTCAGTGGGTCAGATTGGGGCCAAACTGGAGCTAAACCGGGATCAAATTGGTGAGAAATTGAAGATTTTAGGCTTATAGTATGAAATTCTAAAAGAAAAATATAAATTTTTTTTCAAAATTGGAACCCGAACCGGACCGGAAACCAAACCGGTCCGCCAGTCGGTTCGCCGATTTCCGGGCCGAACCAACCGGTCTGGTCCGGGTTCCTAAACCTGAAATATTATCGTCAGAAATCTAATTTCAGGTTGATGGCTGCCCTTTCTCCTAAAAAGATCTAATGAAGTTTTACATCGCTAGATTAATTCTATATTTATTAATGAGCCTACTACTACCAAACCGTTTTTCTCATGTTGGCTTGTTTAGATTTTTTACCTATTTCATTGTGCTATGTAATTTTCAAGATTATAACAAAGATCATTGCCAGCAGATTGAAGGAGGCCATGTCCTATCTGATCCAACCTCAGCAGTGCAATTTTATAGCATGCAGGCAAAGCAGTGAAAATATCATCATTGCTCAAGAGGCCATCCATTCTATGCGGAGCGAAAAGAGAAGGAAAGGTTACATGGCCATTAAAGTAGACACGAAAAAAGCTTATGATCGCCTTGATTGGGATTTTCTAAAATCCACCCTTACTAGCTTAGGACTATCGAGCAAAATGGTTAACCTCATTACGACATGTACCTCTCTGGTATCCATGAAAGTTTTGTGGAATGGAATTGCATCAGCCCATTTTGCCTCATAAGAGGATTTAGACAAGGTGATCCTCTTAGCCCCTACATGTTTGTCTTATGTATGGAGCAGCTTGGTCAAATTATCAGACGTGAAGTTCTTAATGGTAATTGGAAGGGGCTTAAATTTAACACTCGCTCTCCTGAAATTTCTCATCTCTGCTTTGCTGATGACCTCTTTTTGTTTGGGGAAGCATCATCTGAGCAAATAGAAATCATGAAAGGGATAATGAGAGCATTTTGTGAGGTCTCTAGTCATAGGGTCAATCTTGCCAAATCCAAGGTTTTTTTTCTCTAAAAATGTTCATATTACTAGAGCTTTGGATTTTGCTCATCAATTGGGTATAGGTCTTATAAGGGACCTAGGGAAATATCTTGGGGTTCCACTTTTGCACAGGAGAGCCACTAAGCTTCATTTCTTCCCCATGATTCAGAAGGCTCGGAAAAGACTACCAAACTGGGAGGTCGATTTCTTACCATGGCTGGGAGAACGGTTCTGATCAACGCAGTTTTGGCCGCTTTACCTAGTTATCAGATGCAAACTACCCTTCTCCCAAAAGGAGTATTAAAGGAAATTGAACAGATCAGTCGATCCTTCCTCTGGAATCAATGCCAGGAAGGAAGGAAGATGCATCTAATTGTCTGGGATCAAGTTAAACAAGATAAAGAAGTTGGTGGTTTAGGTATTAAAGACCTTTAAAATCAAAACAAGGCTTACATAATGAAACTTTGCCGGGGTCTTCTTACTAAGCCAGAAGCCTAATGGGTGCGATGTCTAAAGGGGAAATATGGATGTGGCGATGGATTATATCCCATGGTTAACAAGAAGCAAAACCAATCGGCTATCTAGAGAAGTATAACCACAGTGTGGAAACAGTTCTACAAAGGAGTTGGTAGAGCTTTAAATGATGGCAAGACAAGTCACACTTGGTGGGATTTATGGTTGCCGATTGATGAGCCACTCATATATTATGTTGACCGTAACATTCATCTTATGGATCCTTGTGCTAAAGTGAGGAACTTTGTTTTGGATAATAGGAAATGGAATCTAGACAAGTGGAGAGAGTTTCTCCCACACTGGGTGATAGACGTTATTGCTAATATGGCTCCACCACATGGAAGTGAGCCTGATAAATTCTCTTGGAGGAATGCTTCTGATAACCTATTCAGTGTCCGGGCTGCTTATAAGTTATTATCTTCACAGAGATTATAGAATCCACCGGTCCTTTGGAAGAAAATGTGGAAGTTACCGTTACCAGAAAAAGTAAAAATTTTTCTCTAGCAGGCTATTCATGAGAGACTTCCTACTAACCTACTCAGGGCTAAGAGATGCTTAACTCAAATTGAGGAGTGTCCCTTCGAGTGTCAGAGAGTGGAAACCGTTTTGCATATCCTTAGAGACTGAGGTTGCTAGAACAGTGTAGTTATCTTTTGTTAAACCAACTTGTCGCATTAGATTTTTTTGTTCTAACTTGCAAGTTTGGCTTAAGGAGAATTTATCAAGTAACATGGGATTTAACAAGTTTTGTAGATGGCCCTGGGCAAACATTTTCAGTCTTATATACTGGCTACTGTGGAAGAATCGATGCCAAGGGGTGATGGAGGGAACTCGTGCCCAACCTAAGGAGATTATACATGGGAGTTTCTTTCATCTACTGGAGACTAGTGTATTTGGGAATTTCACGAATCAATTCCTGCAGACTGGATGAGATGAAGAGAGTTTATGGAAGCGGCCACCGGAAGGGTACGTGAGACTTGATACTAATGGATCGGTTAATGCTCAACGATCAGTTGCATGTGGCGGTGTAGTTCATGACACGAATGGCAATTGGGTCCTTGGTTTTCAGCACACACTTGGAGTTTATTCCCCCACTTCTGTAGAATTACTTGGTCTTCGGTCAAGTCTTCAAATGTGCAAGCAATATCACTTTCAGTATGTGAAGGCTTATATAGATTCTATGGAGGTACT
Organism: Inga laurina; assembly: GCA_963855925.1. Classification (NCBI taxonomy): domain Eukaryota; kingdom Viridiplantae; phylum Streptophyta; class Magnoliopsida; order Fabales; family Fabaceae; genus Inga; species Inga laurina. Next base: position 46,021,467 of record OY979702.1, on the reverse strand, counting down.
CGATCTGGTAATGCGAGACAGTGGACAGGACTATCCTCTAAGAGATGTCATAAGTGAGGTGTGAGATCTTCTATTTTCATATTGGTATGTCGAGCTTTGTTATGCATCACGAGAAACAATTCGATGTGCTGATTTTTTGGCTAAAGATGCTCATCAATTGTTGGGGAGACTAGTGATTCTTCCGATTCCCCATCCAGGATGTCTAAAGATTTTGAGGGAGGACCTTACTCCTAGAGGAGGATCTCTCTTAATCTCCTAGAGTGGTGTAATTTCCATTTTATGGCCTTGTAATTATAAAAAAAAAAAAAAAAAAAGAAGTTTGTTTTAACATAAATGCCTGTCCATTATTAATGTGTCTGGTTATATCAATATTTTTTAATTAATATTTTCATATTTTAAATAAAATTTTTGAGTTAAAAACTAATTAATTTATATGTAGCGCACTTAATACAGGGCCTATATTTATGATTAAAAAAAATCAAAACCGAATGATTTTAAAAAATCTATAATCTGTAAATAATTTAATGAAAATAACAATATAATGTCAAGTATGCTTCTCCCAAAAAAAATTACAGGGCGGCTATTCAGGTTGACGGAGTTGGCTTCCCTCCTCCCATACGGCCATACAGACAGAGCGATGAGTGGCAGAAGATGTTGAGCTTTTTTTTTTTTAATGGACGAAGAAGATGCTGAGATTGTCAAAGAATCGAAGTTGAAGTGGTGTTAGGAAAAAAAATTGAGACTAGGAGAGAGTTGCTGTGCGTGTTATCTGATTGCCGGTAATGGTTCTCTTCATATCTCTAAATCATATTCCTCTTTCTTGATTGTAGACGCGCTGACTGATGTCATATAGGCTCTTCATTTCACTAATTCAACGTTTTTGCTGTTACATGGCGAATGATCTACAGGGTTTTGCGTTTACATTGATTCGACCAGTGAGAAAATTTTCAAAAACAACCTTTTTCCTTGATCAAATTCTCTGATATAGCATATGTTCTGCTTTAGCTTTTTACCTTCTTTTGGCATTATGAATTCGGGGATTGGAAACACAGAAGAGCATTTGTTGAGGAGGGTTTACTACTTGGATGGCGATAGTAAATTTCTGATTTGAGTCTGGGAATTGATGCTTGGAATTGGAACTTAGCTTTTCTGCTTGCTTATGATTCTTTCTCGATATAAAAAATCGGTCACATTGGTGTGCTTGCAATGAACAAATTCACATTCATATAATGTTCTTCACTGTGTACTCGGCTTTTAAACATACCATAGCATAAACTATAGGAACAAGGTTTAGGGGCATCCCTTCACGAATTAAAAGCGTTATCGCTAAGTCCCAACTTTTGGGGTCACCGGATCTGCAATTGAGATATTTATTGATGCAATCACTTGCTAATTGTCATTAATCATAAGAATCTCTGCAATTGACTGCTATTTAATAGATCATTGTTTTCTTTCTTCTTTCATTTTTTATTGTTTCCATTTTTAGGTTTAGATATTATTCTATCACATATCCTGGTGGAACTGAGTTGATAGTTAAGCATGACAAAGGGAAAGAAGATAACAGTTAATGTAGATGATGGTGTGGACGATTGTTGGCGATGGTTAGTTCAGAAAGGACCTGCAGCTATATTTGTCACTGTGGCAGTGTTTGCTCTTTTGGTTCGTGCAGCTGTGTCACTCCATCCTTACTCTGGTGCTGGACACCCTCCAAAGTTTGGGGACTATGAGGCACAGAGACATTGGATGGAGATTACCCTTAACCTTCCAGTCAGGGAGTGGTATCGCAATAGCACCACCAATGATTTGAGCTACTGGGGACTAGACTACCCTCCGGTTACTGCCTACCAAAGTTTCATCCATGGCCTCTTTCTCAGATTCTTCCACCCTGATTCAGTTTCTCTTTTCAGTTCCAGAGGTCATGAGTCCTATCTTGGGTGAGGATTTGATTCATTTCATTAGTTAGAGTCCTTTTAATTGATACCGTCTGAATAAGAGTAAACGATCAATTCAGCCTCCAAATCATTGCTTCAATTAGCTTCTTTGTCTGAAATTATTGGATGTGTTAGCTAGTCAATGAAACTAATAAACTTGTCACAAGTAGTCCTTTCAACGTCCTTGAATCACTTAGTAAATGTGTTTGGTTTGTTGTTTTTAGGAACTAGCTTTTACATATCATTATTTTTGGGACTAAAGCTGAGTCTAATAATTTCGTGATTGATTGTTAGTTACTTAGTTTTGCTTATGAGCTTCTTTACTTTTCTTCTAATCTTTTTTCACCATTTTGTTAATGCTTCTCTCTTTCGCAGAAAACTACTCATGAGGTGGACAGTTTTATCTTCTGATGCCCTTATATTCTTCCCAGCTGTCATTTACTTCATCATTGTTTATTACAATCGACAATCAAAAAGCCATAAAAGTGACACTGGATGGCACACAGCCATGCTTTTACTAAATCCATGTTTGATCTTAATTGATCATGGTCATTTTCAGGTTTCCCAATTACTCTGATAGTGTTTCACGTCACTTTTATCCGTTTTTCCTTTTTCTAGTTTTGGCTTCAGTAGTGCCATGGTTTAAAATGTAACAATTGTTGTGTTTCAGTACAACTGCATTAGCTTGGGCCTCAGTACTGGAGCTGTTGCTGCTATCCTCTCTGGACAAAATCTTTTTGCTTGTGTTCTGTATTGTCTAGCCATAAATCATAAACAGGTTGATTTCTTTCATCGTTGAATTGATCTAAGTCATTTTAATTTAGTAAGTGCTGTGGTTTTTTTTGGTGCAAATGTTTCTCTTGATGGCATTTCATTACCTGTCTGCTTCATTCCATATTCACATACTCATTATTTGAGGTCATAACTCAGAATACTGACAATAACATTGGAAAGTCAATCATCTGGGTTCTGCAACTGCTTTGCTTTTTCCTTTTTTTGAGATCAATACTTGGATTTCATTGGCTAATTTGTATTCATTCCTTGAATTTGACTCTGATATCCTTCCTAGCTTAGCCTATAAATTTTCTTGAATCAATAAAGTTTGTAAAGTAAGCAAGATAAATCTTGATAACTTTCCTGTGAATAGACTTTACTGTTTCTTGGTAGATTACATTGAAAAAGAGACAATAAATTATCCTGGGTGTTTATTTGAATATTGTCATGAGGTGGAAAAGCATAGGGTTGTCAGGTAAATAGCGAGCAGCTGTAATGCCATAGACAGTAATATTTGTTGGTAATAAGTATTTCATTTTCACTCTAATGAGATTTTAACCTTTCCACTTGTTTCTGATATGGGACAACCGTTGCCGCTTGCCTCTACAGATGAGTATATATTTTGCTCCTGCTTTTTTCAGCCATCTCCTGGGTAAAAGCCTGAGGCGTAAATATCCACTCTTTGAGGTGTCAAAACTGGGGCTGGTTGTTTTAGGAACCTTTGCAGCAGTGTGGTGGCCATACCTTTATTCAGTGGAATCCATTTTGGAGGTAAGTACGATATTGTTGACTAGTAGAAGGTGTGTTTTTGTGCTCTACTTTCCTTGATCCCTGGTGCCTCTTATGGCATCGTATCTGCACTGCGTGTGGTGAAAGAGATATCTTCTTTGCTAGTTAACTCATAAGTTAATTTTCTTGTGGTACATGGAACAGGTTCTTTCTCGTCTTGCTCCTTTTGAGAGGGGGATATATGAGGATTACGTTGCCAGTTTTTGGTGCGCCTCTTCAATTCTTATCAAGTGGAAGAAATTGTTTACAACACAATCACTGAAACTTCTCAGCTTGGCGGCAACAGTTTTAACTTGTCTTCCTTCAATGACCCAACAAATAAAATCTCCTAGCAACAAAGGCTTCCTTTATGGGCTACTAAATAGTTCAATCTCATTTTACCTATTCTCTTTCCAAGGTTAGTATAACATTTATTTACTCTACATAAAATTTAGATTATTCTTCCAGTAAAATTACATTTTACCTTCTTGAGCCCAGGATTTGTTACAAAATTGGTATGTAAACACCTCCATAAACTTCAGATTGTAACATAAACATAGATTACCAATCAGAACCAACTGCAAGAGTATGCTTTCTTCAATTTTCACTGGTTGATATTGTGTTGTGATAAAAACGTGGATCTATCTGAACCCAAAAGGGAGAAAAATTGGATACAATGGGTAGCATGAGGATCATGAAGTGTTTGTTGCATTTTAAATTTATGTACTTATTTTATGATTAGAACTTAATTTAGGGGAGAATATAATTTTCTGTTTTCTTATTGGGAAAATTAATTATTTAAGCCTTATAGTTTCACCGAGTTTGCAACTCAGTCCTTATAGTTTGACTCGTTGCGACTTAGTCCCTAACATTTCTAACTTTTATAAAACAAATCGAGTCTCAGTTAACTCATCCTATGTGGCAGCTATGTCAGGGCCACATCAGCAAAGAGTCAGCCTCCCTTCTCTCTTCTTCTACCCTCGATCGGAAACCAAGGATGGGAGAGAGATAGATTTGAGCAACCTGAGGATGCCGACGCTGTATCTTCTTCAATGGCCCCCTAGGATGCCTCTCCAACATAACGTCTATTTTGTTCTCCCTCCATAAGGGTTCATTGAATGAAGCTTCAAAATAGAAACACCCATTTGTTTAGTTTAAGCATGAGAAGGCAGTCAAAACACACAAGATTAAGAAAGGTGCAAATAAATGAAATCACTCCATATATTCTTCCATATATGGTATTTGTACCAATTCCATTCATCTTTGATTCCCCCGACACAACCTAAGATTTTACAGACCTCTCTCAACCTCACCCCACTTCTCTCATCAGCGGCCTCTTCACTTTTGAGTCTTTGATTGGTCTTAAAAGCACCGGCTTGCGGGACACATGATGTTGCCGTTGAAGAAGATGCAGTATCGTCCACGATGGTCAGAGAGGCATAGTCGGGGGATGTTGAAGAAGATGCAGCGTCCCCACGACGGTCAAAGAGGCATAATGGGGCTGTTGAAGAAGACGCAAAGTGGCCGTCACCCAAATCCCACCCCCCCCCCAGGCAAGGGAAGAGAAGGGAGAAGTGTGAAGCTAACTTCTTGCTGATGTGGTCCTGACATAGATGCCACACAGGACGAGTTAGTTGAGGCTCTGTTTGTTTTATAAAATTTAGAAATTCAGGGATTGAATCCCGACAAGTCAAAACATAAAGACTGAATTGCAAACTCGGTAAAACTATAATTAATTTTCCCTTTCTTATTTATAGTCATATGCATTATGAAGATCTACGGGTTCTTATGTGTCTTCTACAGTGCATGAGAAGTCCATTTTGCTGCCCCTTCTGCCTGCCAGCCTGCTTGCTGTGGAAGAGCCTTTTCTGTTTAGGTGGTTAATGCAATTTGCCATGCTCTCCATGTTTCCTCTGATATGCCGAGACGGACTGATTCCGGCATATTTGGCTTCATTTGCACTATTTATCCTGATATTCTATGCACCAGGTCAACGCAGAAATGAAGAGAGTAATTACTATTTCAGCACAAGGATCATGTGTCTGATCTTATGTGTTCTTTCTTTTATTCTTCACATTGTTTACTTGGTCATGCGTCCTCCAGAGAAGTACCCCTTCCTCTTTGAAGCACTAATTATGAATCTCTGCTTCTCTCAGTTTGTGCTTGTCGCGCTCTGTACAAATTTTAAGCAGTGGATGTTCAAATATGTCAAATTGGAACTAACAGAAAAGAAAAAGAAGCTCAATTGATATTAACTTTATCCCTTTGTTTTCAGTTAGTATCTTTCCCTGTTGGAAGCTGGACCCAGAGACACGTTTTTTGCATATCAGTTTGGCTTATAACCCTGTTCTGTAATTTTCACTTAATCTTTTATTCATGTGCTTCTGTATTCTTGTTTAATCCTGCTTCTGTCTACTGCACAGCTGGCCTCACTTCTTTCAAAATGACGTGGCTGATTTATTTTTTCTATTATGCACTGAATTTTTTCTTTGTTTTTTTTTTTTAACTCAATTCTTCTGTATTCTTCCTTGGTACTTCCATCATGACTTGCCTGGGTCAAAAAGTCCTCTAGCAGACTCATCACTGAGTTTGGGTCGCATAGCTCGAATCGTTGAGAACTCCATACCAATTAAAAATCTTCCCATGAAAAAAATATTCTGGAAAGAATGAAATGAACATGCTTATGTTCATATTTATTATAAGATTTGGATTGTCCAAATTTTGACAATTTAAATATTATATTTATAAAATTTTGCTATTTTGGAATATTACTTTTTATTAAATTGAATTTAACTAATTATTATTATTTTACATTAGACTTTTTAAAAAATATATATATATAATTAAAATAAAAAAATTAATTATATGGTGATTATAGTTTCACTTAGTTGTAAGTAATTAAATCTCTAAACTTCGATTTGAAACAATTCAATTTTTATAGTTTTGACCTTGTCAAAACTTAACTTCTAAATTTTAACTCTACAATTCAAAAGTCAATCCCGAAATTTTAATCATTTAAGGCATTAGTCCCGAAATTTGAAGAAATAACTTAAGTTTTTATAATTTTATATTCTAAAACATGGGGATCTAACATTTTAAATGGTTTAAATTGACTTTCAACCTGGACAAAACTTATAAGGATTGAGTTGCATCAAGTTAAATTTTATGGAGTGAATTTTAATCGAGTTAAAATTAGAAGACTCAATAATTAATTTTTCCTAAAATAAAAGTACAATTTACAAGCTTATTAGTTTTTTTTTACTCCAAGTATAGGTATCCTTTTATTAAAGGTAATCATGTTTGAGATATTGTTGAGGACTAAATATAGGCACATCTCCCATTAAAGATTTGAAAATTAATTTTCCACGTTGAGAGGACCCCTTGGCCCGTGCACTATATTCAACCCCGTTAATCAATTTATTAGTGTTAATCTTGATGGGTTAGTCTGGATAAAATGTGGAACCAAGAATCTAAGCCCACGGGATGTGTTTTTGGAATTTGGAAAACGGAGGGTCCAAGTTAAGTTGCCGCGTCCTTGTTGATGACTATCACTGTTAATGATAATAGTAAGGATCAGCATTCCAACTCAGCGCTCTCATATAATTTTACTTGTCGCTTCCATCCAAATATCTTATTGTATGTTTGAGAACACTTATTTTTTGAATATAAATGTTTATTACGCAAGTCGAGATAAAACTTCTATCACATACTTATCTCGTATACCGTGAATCAGGGTTTATAAATATTTATTATCTAAAAATAAACTATTCCAAACGAGCACTTAATCTTTTATGGAATTTCTATTTGACATGAAAAACAAAAAAGAAAAGAAAACAAACGTTCCAGATTCTGAATCCATCACCCAACCACCATAATATCCACAATTCTGATCATCGTACGTGATTCGGTGATTCTCTGTCCGAAACAAAGCACTAAATGATTCTTATAGGAAAAGAAAGATTCTTCTTCTCTCTTTCTTTCACTTTTCCTCTGCCCCTGGGACTCTCCCCTCAGTCCTTACTTTCTTCTTTTTCCCCCAACTTCGCTCGTCATCCTCGTGCTCCTCCATGCGAGTCAAAAAGTTCAAACAACTGGCGGTCAATATATATATATTTTTCCCCCTGAAAAATACAGTTGGTGTTTTAGAAAAAGTCTTGTATGCATTTTTGCTAATAGAGTTGTTGAACCCAAGACCCGACCTGAAAACCGACCCGACCTGACCTGAAAACCGACGAATCGGTTAGTAGATCGGTCTGACTCCCGGTCCAGGTTGCTATTTTTATTTTTATTTTTTTTTTATAATTTTATATTAATAAATCTAAAATCTTTAATTTCTCATCAGTTTAACCCCAATTTAACTTCAGTTTGATTCCAATCTGACTTACTAACCATTAACCTAATACCTAAACGGTTCAATACCCGATCCATATTTTAATAGCTTATTTGCTACTTCATTTTTTTCCCCAACCTCCGCTCAGCCCTTTCGATTCAATCAAATTATTCAAATTGTACTATCTCCTCTACATTCCAAAACCATCTTTGTACAGCTTTCTCATTACAACGCTAACCCCAAAATTATTACTATCATCATAATTAATTAATTCACAAAGCTAGGCAACAGCAAAGCCTCTGTATAAAAAAGCTAAAAAAGAAGGTTGAGCCGTTTAAGCCAAAATTGAAGATCCCCACATTAAGCCGAGCATTCGAGACCCAGCTCCATGCTTGCCACTTTCTTATTAGCCGCCGAGTCGCTAGCTGAGTCTTGAAAATGAAATTCTATCTTTCTCTTCTTGACCGGTATCACGTGAGCCTCACGTGTCACCGGTTTGATCCCCAGTGTCAGCTCCAGCCCCAGGTCGGCCCCATCGGCTCCGTCGCTCTGTTTGGGTGTTGATTCCGGCTCGTCCCGGAAGAGCATAGAAGTCTCGGTGGTCTCTTCCGACACCATGCTCTCGCTCTCTTTACTATCCCCTTCCGCCGCCGCCACTTTCGGAGGTGCTTCCTCGGACTGGTGGCTCAGCGACGACTCGTGGCTCACGGACCGGTTCACCGGCTCATCAACGGTCGCACAGCACACTGTGCATCCCCTGCGCGGTTCTTTCAGTTCAGCGGACTTCAAGTCGGTTTTCAATTCGGTCCCCTTGTTCGTCTTCTTGGTCTTCCTGGCGGATCGCTTGAACCGTGACCTGCACTTGACTCGTTGCGAATCGTTCGACTCGGTTGAGTTCTTGTCCTTGTTCACATGACGTATGTCGTAAGGCTTCAGCGGTGGACCCTGCCCACTCTCGGCGGCATCGGAGTTGATCGGAGTAATCGGATCACCCTTCAGAACCGCCTCCACGGCGGCCTGACATCGCGGCCAGTTCCCGGACCATAACAGACCCACGGACCCATAAATCGGGTTAAGTATCCGCCCGCATGCTTCGTAGAGCAGAGACCGAAAAATAGCTGCAACAAAAAAAAAAAAAAAACACAAACAACAATCAATATCCGATTGATTTCCGGAAAAGTGAAAGAAAATGCAAAAGATAGAGAAAGCAGAGGTAACGAACCAGGACGAAGGTGTTGAGGGCCAGCGTTGATGAGATTCAAGAGGCCAGCTCGGCCGTAGAACTTAGCGAGGAACACGGTGGCGTTAGCTTGAGATTCCGGCGATTTGATCCACTGCAAGCAAGGTCTGATGCTACAATCTTCACTGCAACCTTTTCTGAGAACACGACATCCATTACAGCTCATCCGCATTTTTTCAGAGAAACTTGTGATGAGGGACTGATGATAATGATGAAACCGGAAGTTGAGATTTGTTAATGTGATTTTGTATGGGAGCGTTGGGTTAGAAGAGGAAGGAGGGTATATATGTGTGTGCCGGAGAAGGGTGAAATCAAAGGAAGGAAGGAAAGAAGCCGCTGGATTTTTGGGGGTTTCAGGGTACGCACCTGTTGTTTCAGTGTCTGTTCTTTTGTAACTATGGTTTCCACATTCCAGGAGTTTCCTCAATCATATGCCCACTCGCACCTTCAGCGCGTGCTTCACTCCCTTTCTGGCTAGCGTGCTTACGAAAGATGCCGTACTAGTACATGCTCAATACAGCATTCTAATTATCACCTCCTGTTTTGACTATAATGGGTTTGTTTAGAATAATTGTAATATTTAAAAGTAATTTTTTAATTATAATTTATGATATACGTAGTAAATATGTGAGAGGAGTTTTATCTTAATTTATATGAAAAACAACTTATAAATAATCTCAATAAACAAACATGTTAAATAATGATTATAATAAGTGATGTCATCAAATAATAATCAGTAAATATTCTTCTTGGCTTCAATATAAAATCTATTTTGTAGATTAATTTTTTTATTGAAGTAACTTCATATTAAAAATATCTTATTTTATGTTAAAAATAAAACATTTTATTTTGTCTAGTTTCTTAAAAATATTGTTCTCAACAATATGCCCTTTGTTGTAAGGGAGGTGCCATGAGAGACTATGACAAGAAATAAGAAATAATGGGTTGAAGAATCTATGTTTAAAATGTTTATCAGTTTGCAGGGAAAACGAAATTCCAAGAGTTGAGAGGAAAAAGTCCCAATCTGCTATCTGGAATGCAATTACAACTGTTTGGGACTCATTTAGGAAAGCTGTGGGTAAAAAGATCAGGAGCAGACAGTCAACAAATGCTTGGTGAGATTTATGGACTAGTCTCGATCAGCCCCTCATTTTCTATGTAGACAGAAACCCTGACTTAATAAACCCTGAGGAAGTGGTAAGACATTTTGTCGACCTAGGCGGAGAATGGGATCTCCAGAGATGGAGTATGTTCTTGCCACGGTGGGTGATTGAAAGGATCAAACAAGTCTCTCCACCTTCCCAAACTGGCAACGATCTATTTTAGTGGAAAAAATATTCTAATGGAAATTTCAACGTCAAATCAGCTTATTCTATGATTTATTCGTCGCTCACGGAGCCAGCCGATCCGTTTTGGCAATGTATCTGGAAATGACCTATTTCAGAGAAAGTCAAATTCTTTATGTGGCAATTATTCCAAGAGAGAATTCCTACGAATTCTATCCGTGCAAAGAGAGATGTGAGATTAAACCCCCTGAGTGCCCTTTCGAGTGTAACTGTGAGGAAACAGCATTATATATTCTGAGAGATTGCGAGTTCGCCAGTTCTGTATGGTTTTCTTGTACTAACCCTATTTATCACTCTGCATTTTTCTCTGGAAATTTACAGGTTTGGATCAAATGGAACATGCAACACTCACTGGGAGACCGCAAGATATCCCAGTGGCCCTGGCTGAGAGTCTTCGGTTCTCTATGCTGGCTAATTTGGAAGAACAGATGCAACAAAATTTTTGAAGGAACTTCTGTCCTTCCCCAACAACTATTACATAGAGGAATTCATTTTCTTCATGAAGGCATTGAGGAAGGCCGGTTCAAACACAAGATTTTTAGAGTTCCAGAGAGATACTCAGAAAATTGGAGAGCTCCACCAGAAGGCTACGTTCGGATCGATGTGGACGCTGCGACGGATGAACACAGGATTTCAGCAGTTGGAGGAGTGGTACGGGATAGCTCCGGAGCTTGGATTTGCGGTTTTCAACAGAATACAGGTTTCAATCTAGGTTCAACAGCTTCGGAGATTCAGGCTATTCGCATTGGCTTACAAACTTGCAAATTTAGGAAGTTCAGAAAGATCAAACTCTTTACCGACTCATTAGAAGCCATTCAACTGTTATTCTAGGCAGGTAGTCACTATCATCCCCTTCAGCATGAGCTGGATGAGGTCAGGGAATTAATCCACAGGGATTGGGACTTGGAGATACACCACTGTCACAGAGAAGCGCTTAAATGTGCTGATGTTTTGGCAAAGCGAGCACTGGACTCGAACAGCGATCTGTCTTTTTTGCAGTACCCTCCAGATTTCTGTTCGGCCCAAATGTTAGCTGATCTCAGCTGAGATGTGAGATTATAAGTTCTATTTCTGTTATTTTTGTTCTGTATATCGGCCCGCCGTGACATCAAGAGCTTGCTCTTGTCATTATAATTCACAAAAAAAAAAAAAAAAGCGTTTATCAGTTTGAACTTTGAAGGAACAAATATGTTTTTAATACACAAAAAGTATTACGGAATGAAATTTTATACACATAAATTATTAGTATTCAAAATTTGCTCCTTTCACCTTATACAATATTTAAACAAGTACCTTTTTTTCTGATTTTCTTAAAAAAACTTAAACAAAGTACTGAAAATTAAAAATTTATTATTAATAATTAGATATAGTTATCATGCAAATTGTGAATTTAATAAATAAATATTATTTTTTATTATAAATTTTGATTGAGTATTATTACCTATTTAAATTTAAATTTCATGTCCCACAATATTATCAGAAGGAAAAGATAATATGTCGCATATAGAAATTTTCGTTGGCCCAAAATATAAGTTATTTTTTAAAAATTGTTTGGATTGTTAAATACTTTTTTCATAAATACATTAAGCTTTTCAATATAAAATGAAGCAACTTATAATGTAGGTAATAAAAAAATTATTAAAGGTAAAGATTAAATTATTTTTAAACAAATTTAATTAGTTAGGTTATTCAATTTTTAAAAATATATAAGATAAATATTGCTATTGCTAGCTGATAAACATAGTAGTATTATTGGGGGGCATAGCTTTACACCTATCCTTATATATATAAAAGTATTTTTTTAATGGGCTTACCCTTAAATATATCTCTTTTAAGTTTGTTTTAATAATAAATATTTTTTTTAACTTTTTTTTGGTCAATTATTATATTACATAAATATTTTTCATCATCTTTTTATTATTATTCTTTCCCACTCATTCATAAATACAAATATTTTTATAAAAAGATTAAACTCTATATATAAGTATTATATTTAAATATTTTTTAAAATCCCACGATTTAATTAAAAGGGTTTTATACTTTTTATATATAAGGATGGGGAGTATTATCTTCAAGGAGTACAAGCCTACAAGGATAGGTAGGATAAGTTGGCACGAAAGGAGAGACAAGTTGAGAAATAGCGCGTGTGAGGCACGAACAAGTGTCAGAGTCTGGTCGAATCGCCACGTATTCGGATTGTAATGATAGATATAAGAAATAGTGAAAGAAAAGGAAACCAAGGAGGGAAAGCTCCTGGTTTTCGGGAAATAGTTCAAAACCGCTCTCCCTCAAAACCGGAGACTGGTTTCTGGTTTTTCATTCCCATGTTCGATCTTTGGACTGTGGGCGGACTTAAAAATTACAACAAACTGTGGGCCAATTGCTTTCTTCCTCTTCATCATCTTCTTGTTTTTTTAATCTATATCTTGTACCTCATCATTATTAATTACTTCATCTGATTTTTATTATAAGATAATATTTGAGAATTGATTTTAATCCTAATTATAAGATAAAATTTTAATTTTTTCTAATTTTTTTTAAAATAACATTTATTGATACTTTCTCAATAATAATTAAACACATTAATAATTTAATAAGAGTAGATCAAAAGTTGTTGAGGGAGATTGACGACACTAGATTTTTTTAGAGCTTAGAGAAGTCCTGTGTAAGGCATGAGAGGTACAAGAGAAAAAAGAGAGAATCAACGTAATTGGATGTCGTTTTAAATTTTAAATAAGAGTATTTTAGGAAAATAAATATGATTAACTAAGGGTCTGTTTGGTATGGCGTTAAGGGAGGGAAAACACGCGGTAGGGGATAAAAAGCCCGGTGAGCATTTATCGATCTGTTTGGGTTCACGATACTCTGTGCTGAGCTTTTATCATTAACCCACAATATCTTCGAAGCTCTGTGCTTGAGCTTTTTCGGCGCGGTGCGGCAGAAATCTTAAGGATGGAGCGTGTAAGGAGGAAGGAGATGGGGAGTATAGTGAAGGTGGTGGGAACGATAGTGGCGTTTGGAGGGGCATGCCTAATGACGCTGTACAAAGGTCCTATCATACCCCTTTTTCACTCTGCCTAAAATGCAGCCAAGCAGCAAACTGAGGTAGGCCATGCTTCCCCTAACAAACACTGGATCGCCGGCACCCTTTTCATCCTCCTAGGTTGCTCCGCTTGGGCCTGTTTCTTCATCTTGCAGGTTCATTTTCACCATATATATATATATATATATCAAACTCATTTTATTAATTAACCCAGATTCATGTCATTTTCAGTTTTAACAGGCTTTTCAAACACCAATCCAAACACATTTAAAGTTAGAAAAAAAAATCACTTTTTCTACTGCTAATTCAAACACAAATCACATCTACATTTTGACTTTTTAAAAAGTTAGATAGCAAAAAAAGCTACTTTTCTACCGTTAATCCAAACGGGCACTAAGTTAACAACTATCCTTAATTTCTTCAAAGTTAGGTAAATATGTCCTATAATTAGAACCAGAGAGAGTATTAAGATCACTTCCAAATTTACTTTATTAGGAAAATTTTGTTAAAAATATTTGTTTAAAAAATTTTATTAACTTAAAAATACATGAATTTAAACTGGCGCAACTTTTTTTTAGGGTCACATATCTTCAATTTTGTGCAAATAAAAAAGGTACGAAATTGTGAAGAAGATGTGTGTGTTTTTTTTTAGAAAAAAGTTACAAATTCTTTATGCATAACAAACAATAAACTTAATATATATTTTTTAATTCTACAAATTAATTAAGAATACCTTATATTTAAGATTAAAGAGAATATCAGTTGTTTTACCTGAGGTTTTGAGGGATGTTTTTTATTAAAGCACGGGGCAAGAGCCCAAACTCAAACTTAAAACAACGTATTCTTGTATCCTTGATCAAAATCACCACCTATAATTAGTGAGGTGGATGTTGATGAGGAAACTTGTCATATTTTGTTTGTATTTTTTGTCTTTGAGTAACTAATGCAGGGATAGTTAGTTGGCAATAAAGAAAAAACTAATGCATAGATCCAGATTTTATTTGAAAAATACAGCGTACTCTTAGGTTTAGAAGAGCCTACACTATCCACGTACAAGCATCTGTATGAACCAAGGTTTATAAATCCGGACCGGCCACTAAATTGATTGGGGTACTGAGTTAAGGGTCAGTGGATCATATCAAAGTTATATTGAGGTCAAATCGGAGTTAAACTTGTGCAAAACCTATGAGAAATTAAAGATTTTAGATTTATTAATATAAAATTCTAAAGAAAATAAAAAAAATAAAAACAGTGACCCAGACCGGATGCCGAACAGGACTGGTTTACCCTGCCGGTTTACTGGTTTTCAGGCTGGACCGGCCGAGCCAATCCGAGTTCATGAACCATGATATGAACCCTCAAGTGGCCTATCTAGAAGTTGAATGATATTTTGTTTGGAAAAAGCTTCATTTTGAAAGCTAGTTCGCTCCTCCGTTTCCTTCTCCGTGTGTGTATATATATGCCCTACTCCATTTCCTTTTTCATATATATGCCCTAGATTCACCTCATAACCCATGAATAAAAAATCAGATGTAACTATAACAAACAATAATGACCTTATTACATTTTCTAATGAACATAGAAGGAGGGTATTTGTTTTTCAAAATTGATAGATTTAATTAAGAGCAAAAATAAAAATTTAATCAAATTTAAAACATTTTGATAAGATGGCCTAATTTTATTTGATTTTGATAATAATTAAATACTCCCTCCGTTCCTTTTTTATAATAAGGGATTTTGAACTGAATAACATAGATTAAAGTGGAGGTTAAAGACAATAAATATGTAAAAATTGTAACCATTTTGATAAAAATACATTTATTTATGAAGAGATATGGAATAAGAGAGAAAATAAAGAAATTATTGTAATAAAGAGAATTTTAAAAAAAAGAAAATAAGAAAATACACATTATAGGAGGAATAAATATGATAGTAGAAGAGAGAGAACATATGGTGTAGAGAGATGGTAAGAAATATAGGTAATTTAGTAGGAAAATTAAAAATGGGAATATAACAAATAAAAAATCAAAAAAATTGCACTAAAGTCCAAAGTAAATAAAATAGGATCTAAAGTTCTCTTAAAATCTTTAAATTGCAGTAAAAGTCTTGTGCGAACTTTGGGTAATGTATTATAAGTGTGAAAGGACTGAAATACCCTTAATAAATTTGACAAAAAGGTGACTGACCGAAATGAATTTGCTCATGTTTATCATTTTTCTGATAATGTTCAAGTTTCGTCGGCAAAAATGCTTCCACAAGAATGATAACGGAAACAGTATGGCACTTGATGACACGAGTTGCAGGTTTATGGCTTTGGCCGCAATGAACTTGGGCTCTAGTCCAGGTTACTTTTGATTGGAGGTGGATATAATGAGCCACTTGCGCTGTCCTTATGACAAATTTGCGCTCCTTCGGAAGCGAAGCCGCGAAGGAAGCTGGTGGCTATGGTTTTTAGCTCAGAATCGTATATCTCGTTCTCAACTACCGTGCTCAGAGTGTTGTCAGCGGATAACTGCGGAGGCGGCGCTGGAGCTGTTGGTGCCGTAGCTGAGGCAACAGTGGCGGTTCCGCCAAGGAAGTCTTCAAACTTAGGTCCGCCGGTGAACATGGAGAGGCTATTTGGCGCTCCTGTGACCACGCCACTATCTGTGGTTTCGGCCGGCGCACGCGTCGACGAAGGTGCTTTTCCCTGAATTTTTTCTTTTGCAGAAATTTTGGCAAAAATAATTCACAGGGTGAAAAAAAAGATAGAGAGAGAGAGAGGGACCTGTGAGATAGAGAGTGGGGGGTAAGGGAAGGGGAGTTAAAGGAAGGGAAGATAGGGAAGTGAGAGGAGGAGGAAGGGAGGGGGTGGGGGGGGGGGGGGGGGACAGCAAGCCAGTTAGAGGAGGAAGAAGAGTTCATGATGGTGGGGGTGTTGGAGGATGTGTATTACGAGGGTGATTTCAGGAAGTGGGATGAAATGGATGTATGTAGCTTCCAGGGAGAGAAAATAATTAGGATTTGAATTTATCAACTTTTTTCTTAAATTTATTAGAGATATTTTGGTCTTTTCATATTAGAATATATTATCTAAAAGTACCACAGGACTTTACTTCAATTTAAAGATTTTAAGAAATCATTGGGTTATATTTTATCTTATTTGTGGCTTCATTGCAATTTTTCATAAAATGTAATATATTCTCTTAATGTTTTTAATAAATAGGAATGAGGAATATGTAGTGGTTGTTTCTTATAAAAAAGGGAATGAGGGTGTATAGTTGAGCATAAGAGACAATAATAGATAAATTAGATATTGGATGAAAGAGCTTAAATGCATCGGAAGTTTTCATATATAAGTATTTGACATTTGAAAGTTTTTGAAGAGGCAAATATATCCTGAAAATTTCAAAAATGGGGTAGCCTTGGAAGTTTAAAAAATGAGGTAATTTTGCCCCTGGCCAACTAATCCCAACGGTGAGTATTTGTTGACTAAATATGTAAAGGTGGATGCCCTTTTTTTGTCCAATCAGTAGTCAGCTTTTTTAGTAGTATTTTTTAAAAAAAAAAAAAAACTTAGATCCTCTCCTTTAATGTCTCCCATCCTTGATATAAAACTTAGTTGAGTTATTTGCGGATATTTAAAAAAAGTTAAATAAATTACTTAATTATATAATTTTTGTTTAAAAAAATACAAGTTCTAGAAGTTGATTAATTTTGGGATTAAGAAAGTTAAATAAATTACTTTAATGAATTCATATTTATCATTTTTTTAAACTAATTTGCTTGACTTACAATCTATTATATAATTAAGTAATTTATTTAGTTTTTCTAATATCTACAAATAACTTAAGTGAGTTTTATATCAAGGACCTGATACATTGCAATGGTGGATCTGAGTTTTTTTTTTTAAAAAAAAAATCTGATAATTGACGTAAACAATAAAAAAGAATGAGATGAATACCATATAAACATGTCACCTTTATATATTTAATGAACAAATATTGATCATTAAGATTAGTTATCGGAGAGCCAAATTATCCTATATTTTAAAATTTTTAGGACACATTTATCTCATTAAAAACTTTCAGGTGCCCGACGTCCATGCCAAAAAATCTCGGGGCATTTCAGCCCTTTATCCCTTAGATATTTTATGGCACGAGTATGACGCACTATCTTCCATCTTTCCTTATTTAGTTGGAAAACCCAAATCAAATAAAAGCAGCTTATATTTCATTGGTACACTTGTGTGTTCTTAGAATGACGATACGTTGATATACTCCCGGGCTTATAACTGGCCAACTTTATCCTTCTGGATTTGGATAATATTTGTAATCTTGTTCTAATCATCTTTCAATTATTAAAAGGAACATTCCTATAAAATACCTTCGAAATAGCAAAATTCCATTTCAGTATAGCGAAATCTAAAAACCTGAATCAGTCATGTGTCAGTACGGATGAACAGTGTAGGGGGTGCTAAAAGACGATTTTGCCCTTCAGAACTCGTTGTCGTCACTTTTAGAATAACAACACGAGCCTCTTAATTAACAATTCTGGATTTTTGATTAACAACTTAAGTTTCATCTTTTTACTTTCATAATAACAATACCGGTTTTATTATTAACAACACAATATTCTACATTAACAACTCTTATTTCTTATTTCACAACTTCGTAATTTAAGTTTTAGGGCAAATAACAACACCTATTTCTTTATTAACAACACAATATTTTACATTAACAACACTATATTTTGGAGATGCGAATATGTGAAAGAATAAAGTAGAGTTGTTAATCAAGAATCCGGAGTTGTTAATTAAGAGGCTCGTGTTTTTATTCTGAAAGTGGTAAGAATGAGGGCTGAAGGGAAAAATCGTCTTTTGGCACTTTATGCACTGTTCATCCGCACTGACACATGACTGATTCAAAATTTTGGATTTTGCTACACTGAAAGGGAATTTTGCTATTTCAAAGGTCGTTGATAGGGAGTTTCCCATTATTAAATGTATTTTTTTGCGCGTGTGGGTGGATCTTGACTGTTATAATTGATTTGGTTTGGATTCTCAATTTCTCGTTCTTTTCTTTTGGTCCAGGAAGTGTTGATGGTTAGGTTTGTACTCTCTCATTTAATTCATAAGTCATTTTCAACATATTTTATTAGAACTAAGAAAAATCTTTAGACATAATTAATTATGCTTTAAATTTTAACAAGCTTTTAATTTCACTCTTATTTAATATAAACTATATCTAATGAGAATAAAGTCTACATAATAACACATGAATGATAAAATTAAACATTTATATGAAAAAAATTAATTATGTGGCTTATAAATAAAGGAACAAAAAACCTTCTACCCTTTACAAATAGGGTCAGAAGAGTGCTTTTAGAATATTACGGGAAATTCATGCATCATGACAAATATATTGGATTTTGGGGGGGGGGTATTTGAATCAACTCGAATTCAACGTAAATGTGTCTTTTCATTGCATTATTTTTAAAAAAAAAAAAAATAAAACATGTTCTTAATTGTGTATTTTTCAATGTTGCTGAACCCGGATTGGACCGGCCGGTCCGGCCCGGAAACCAGAGAACCAGCCGGTAAACCGGTCCGGGTTCACATTTAAAAAAAAAATATTTTTTTTTACATTTTTCCTTTAGAATTTCATACTATAAGTCTAAAATTTTCAATTTCTCACCAGTTTGGTCCCAATTTAGCTCCAGTTTGGCCCTGGTTTGACCTATTGACCCTTAACCCAGTACCCCGACCGGTTTAATGTCCGGTCCGAATTTTAATACCTTGGTATTTTTCCCTTATTCACATGAGAGGCATCTTAATTTTAAAATAATTCAAATTTATTAAATTCAGGATATAAATAACTTTCCCATGGGTTTCATCATGAATTTATATAAATTTTAAAAATGAAAAGAAAGCCTATATAAATTTAATAAAGTTAAGTGATGTTTGTTTGGTTAATTTTGAAGGGGAAAAAAAGGAGGTGCATGCACCATCATAGTGCTGTATATAAATTTATTGAATTGTTTAATCAAGGGACAAACAGGTCGGAAAGAAAAATGGACTAATTATTTAAATCCAGGAGAGCTCCTGGTTTTTGGGAAATTATCAAACGCTCGCTGATTTTGGTTTTCATTCCCGTGGGCGCTTTCTGTGCGTTCCACTCTTCTTCTGCTTTCACATTATCTTTGGACATTTTAATTTAATAATTAGGATTTTTTTGCCTGAATATAATTATGATTACTGTATTAATTAATCCCAAAGCTTCCTTATTAACGCATTAGTTGCTTTCAATTCAAATGTTTATGGTATCCTAAATACTTTTAGCATGTTTCATATAAATCAAGATTAACATTGAATTTTATTAACTATGTCATAAAATTCAGTAACTTTTTAACTTTATTCTTATGTAGTATACACCATTTGTCAAAATATAATATTCAAATAACTAAATTATGTAATTCAAACGATTGGTTAAAACTGATTAAACACACTGAAGACGAATAAAATGTAACTTACTTTTCTAAACCACCCTTATTTATCGTGGGTTAATCATATATATTAAATTTGAATCACTCAAATTTCAATCTAAATATTGAGATGAACAGTGAAGGGGAAGAGGATGGGAAGAAAACGATAGAAGCAAAGAATAATAATTAATCCTGGGAAAGAATGAGTGAAAAAGACGATAAAAGAGAATGAGTGGGAAAAAATATATAAGAAAAAGATATATAATTAATTAAAGATAAAATAAAAAAAATTCATTTAATGATAAGACAAAACAAAAATTTCTTCTTATATGTTAAACCACATGTCAGAGTAGGAGTGTTTAAATCTGGGATCGGGATCAGAATCCACCACTCCCCGTCCCAGTCCCGATAATCCCGGACGGGACCGGGATCAAACCGGGAATTCCCGGTTTTTTTAAAAGAAAAATTAAATTTAAAAAATATTATTATTTTAGTTAGATTTTATATAATCTAGTGTTTAAAGTGATTATTTAACATCTAATAAAGCCATAATAATCACACAAATTGATTTATAATTGAAGAATAATATTTTATTATTATTATTATTATTATCACCTTCATCATTTTTGTTATTATTTTTATACATTATATAATAGGATTAGTATCACGATATATATAGTTTAACTCCAACTAAATATGTGATACACATTTTATCAAATGATAACTTAAATTATGGGATAAAAATACAAAAATAAAACAATAACTTAATTTTTAAGAAAAAAATTTAAAAAAAAATAAAAGAACCGGGACCGGGACTGGGATCACAGGTTGTGTGACCGGTCCCAATCCCGATCCCGGGTTCCATTGATCCCGATCCCGATCGGGACAGAAAATTCCTGAGATCAAAATGTTCGGGACCGAGACCGGAACACTTTAAACACCCAATGTCAGGGGGAGTACATTATGACTATGAGAACAAAGTCAATAGATAACAAATGAAGGGGAAAAAATGTACACCCACGTGGAAAATTTAATGAAGTGTATTATAAATAGAAAAAAAAAAATTCTTCTCCCTCTGCCCAATAAAAAACACTTAAAGAGTATAAATTACTATCTCTAGTCATTAATATAAATTCTATTTAACTAATTTTGATAGATTAAATAAATTAGTTTAATTAGTTATTTATTAAAAATATATATTGGCCTTTTGTAAATATTCTCTTAAGTCATTTGTATTAAAACTCCCTCTTTATACAAACTCTTTTACTATGTGTAATTAATATGAGTATTTTAGAAAAAAACATGATAAATGTAGAGAATAAAGTGAATTGAGATATTATATTTAGCATTAAATCCATCTCTAGCTAATGCCTCATTTGATATGCAGAATTAATTTTAATGAAAATAAATATGAAGATAAAAACGAGGTTTAAAAATATATTTAATATGTTTTGAAATTAAGTCCTAATTTGTAAATAAAAAGACAAAAATGTCCTTATAATTAAGAAAAACTCCGACAATGGCATTAATGAAACCAGATATGGAGAACCACAATCGGCCGGCCACCAAAATTACATCCACCTTGCCGAAAATAGCAAACCAGATCTGGAGAACCTTTGCTTAAAAATCAAACTTAGGAAAAATCTCTTCCATCTCTTAAACATATAAAGAATCAAATAAATAAAGTTAATCAATTGTTTAATCTTGCTCAAAATCGAAGAAGAAGATATGTTGATGGACGAAGTTGCAAAACTAGAGATCCCCGACGAGATTTGTGAATGAAAACGGAGAGGACAAGTCACCTTTGGGCGTCCACATTCAAAATCGAAGGAGGGAGGAGGAGGAGATCATCGACATCTTGGCATAGCACTAGGACACACCCATCTCCACCATCAAGGTTCATCTAACAAAAAACAACTCTCTTCCACCAGAACACTAGATTAGAACCAGATCTAGAAAAGGCGCAAGCATTAGGTTGCCGTCATCATCACAGGTCTGCCCTTCCATCGTGGTTGCCCGGTTGAAGACGCCGCCGCCATTGTCGAGTGAAGGCAGTTGTCATCCCAAGGTCTGATACAATCCAGAATATAGAAGAAGAGAAATAGGGAAAGGAAGAGAGAAAGAGATTGAAGGAAATTCACAACTGCATAATATAACTGACTACAAACATACATCGACGTTAAATAACCACAAGCCACGTTCTGCATGTCTATCATAACTAACTTATAACATATGCAAAGACTATCCTACCCCTAACCTATTACGTAAACCCATTACGTAAAGATAAAATAAATGCAGGAAATAAAATACATAACAATGCCCCCCTCTTAAGTACATCCTTGTCCTCAAGGATGGGATTGCTGTGCAAACTCCGGGAAACGTCGAATGATATCAGTCCAGTATTCCCATGTAGCTTCCTCAGGTACACTGTCTTGCCAACAAATGAGCACCTGTGTAACTGCCTTGTTGTTTTGACGAATAACTCGACGGTCCATAATGGCAGAAGGAACCTTGGTGATCTCCGAAACTTGCTCGTCATCAAGTAAAGGGATCATCGGGACTGAGGGATCGGGGCAAGGCTTAAGCAGTGATACATGGAAGGTGGGGTGGACCTTGGATGATGCTGGCAGCTCCAAAGTGTAAGCGATATCACTAATCTTGTCTGCAATGCGGAATGGCCCGAAGAAACGTGGAGACAACTTTTCCAAGTGTCGCGATGCTACAGTAGTTTGACGGTATGGTTGAAGCTTTAAATATGCCCAGTCACCGATTTCAAAGGTACGTTTTGAGCGATGGCGGTCGGCAATACGTTTCATTCGTTCAACTGCAGTACCTAAGTGCTGCTTCAACTGGGTTAGAGCCGCTTCACGTGCACTTAAAGAAGGATCGATGGATGCCATGGCCGACTCTTGAGGTAGATAAGGGAGTTGCACCGGTGGGGGCTGACCGTACATGATCTCAAAAGGAGTTGTCTTGGCTGATGTGTGGAATGAGGTATTGTACCACCACTCTGCCAACGGGAGCCACTGTGCCCAGGTAGTTGGTTGTTGCCATGAGAAGCAACGAAGATAATGTTCAAGGCAGCGGTTAAGCACTTCACTTTGCCCATCACTTTGGGGATGATAAGCTGTGGACATCCTTTGTTCAACCCCGAGTCTAAGTAAAAACTCTCGCCAGAATTGGCTCGTAAAGATGGGATCCCGATCACTTACAATATTTGTCGGAGCACCATGTAATTTGTATATGTGATCAACAAAGAGCTGTGCAATATCAGCGGCTGTGTAAGGATGGGCTAATACGACAAAGTGTGCATATTTGCTAAGGCGATCAATTACCACCCATATAGTATCCTTCCCCTTTGACTTTGGAAGCTTTTTGATGAAATCCATAGCTATACTTTGCCATACTCCTTCTGGTATAGGTAGTGGCTGAAGGAGCCTAGGGTATGCTATATTTTCAAATTTGCAACGTAAACAAGTCTCACACTGCCTCAAAAAATTCTGAATATCCCTTATCATTCCCTTCCAGTAAAATAATGATTTAATGCGTTGGTAGGTGGCTTGGACTCCTGAGTGCCCGCCTTGTGCGCTTGAGTGCAACCATTGAATTATGTCATGTTGCAATTCTTTCTGCGAGGACCCAATAACCAACTTGTGTTTCCTCAATAATAAGCCTTCTCTCCAGCAATATTTGGCATGAGTTGTGGGGTCCATTTCTAACTCTTGGATTATCTTAGCTAAATCTGCATCCATTTTCCATTGGGTGCGGATTTTTTCCCATAATTCTGAAGACACCGAGGAAATCGTTAAGTGTAGTAATTCCCCATGTGTGGCTCGTGACAAGGCGTCTGCAGCTGCATTTTCAGCCCCCTTGCGGTATTTAATGTCATACTGTAAACCCATTAATTTAGTTATCCAAGTGTATTGTGAAGGAGTAGACAAGCGTTGCTCCAACAAAAATTTTAGGCTCTTCTGGTCAGTGAGTATGGTAAAAGGTTGGAGACATAGATATTGGTGCCATTTGGATACAGCATGAACAATAGCCAATAATTCCTTGTCATATACCGATAGCAAACGATTTTTAGGGGAGAGCACCTTACTGACATAAGCTACTGGGTGGCCTTCTTGAGATAATACTGCTCCAATTCCAACATTAGAAGCATCGGTCTCTAATGTAAAGGGCAACGCCATATCTGGTAGAGCTAACACTGGTGCCTCGGTCAAAGCATGTTGCAAGTTTGCAAAAGCTTCAGTAGCTACTGGAGACCATTGAAATTTATCTTTCTTCAATAATTCTGTGAGAGGAAATGCAATCATACCAAACGAACGAATGAACCTCCGATAATATCCACATAAACCCAAAAATGAATGTAGTTCCTTTATAGTCCTTGGGATAGGCCACTTCTTAACTGCTTCTAACTTTGATTCATCTGCTGCCACCTTACCATCATATATAACATGCCCCAAATATTCTATCTTACTGGAGGCAAAGGCGCATTTAGATCTCTTCACAAAGAATTTGTTGTTGACTAAAATATCAAAAACATTTTTCAAGTGAGAAACATGAGAAGAAATATCAGGACTATATATGAGTATATCGTCAAAGAATATCAGCACATATTTTCACAATAACCTATCAAAAATACGGTTCATTACAGCTTGGAATGTAGAGGGTGCATTAGTCAATCCAAAAGGCATCACCAAGTATTCATAATGGCCTGCGTGTGTTTGGAAGGCTGTTTTATGAATGTCTTCTTCTCTCATTCTGATCTGATGGTAACATGATCGAAGGTCAAGTTTAGTAAATACTCTAGCTGTACCCAACTCATCTAGTAAATCTTTAATTAACGGAATAGGGAAGCTATCCCTCACTGTGACCTTGTTAAGGGCCCGATAATCTACACACATTCTCCAGCTTCCATCCTTCTTTTTCACCAACACCACAGGTGAAGCAAATGGTGAAGTACTATGTTGAATTATACCCTGTTCCAGCATATACTTTACCATAGCATCAATAGCATCCTTTTGTAGTGCAGGATATCTATAAGGGCGAAGCTTAATGGGTTCAGTATCTCCCTTGAGATGAATACTATGGTCGTGACTACCTCTTGACGGTGGAAGGGATTGGGGTTCCTTAAACAACAACCCATACGTTTCCAATAGCTCCTGGATTACTACGGGCAAACAAGGATTTGGCTCAGATTTAATTGCACAACACTTTTCTTCCACCATTTGAACAGCAAGAATATCATGCGACTGGTGTAGTAGTTTTCTCATCTTAGAATCTGTCACAATCCGATTTATGCTGGGTGTTGGAGCCTCTAACCTCACTCGAACACCTTTCCAATTGAATTCCATGGTAAGCGCTTTGCAATTTAATTGAATGGTACCTAGCTCTTTCAACCAATGTATACCAAGGATCATATCGTAACCTGCTAATGGCAGCAACATCACCTCAGCTTCAAATTCAGTGCCACATGAAACCCATTTAACACAGTCACATTTTGTTGTTGACCACATTTGACCACCACCTGCTACTGAAATTCTCCGCGGGGAAATTGGTTGCAACACAATTCCACCTTCCATCTTCAAGGACGAATCTAAGAAATTATGAGAGCTTCCTGTATCGATGAGAATATAGATCACACGTCTCCCCAACACACCCCTTACTCGAATAGTTTCACTGTTAGTAGTCCCCTGTATAGCATTTAACGAGATAACTGGGGGTTCTAAAGCTTCTTCTTCTATCGGATTATCAACTTGGGTAGATGGTTCGTCATTGGCTATGGTATTTTCTGGATAATCTAGTACCTCCATAAGGAAGATTTGAGTCTTCTTTTTATTCTCACAAGAATGTCCTGGAGTGTAGCGGCTTTTACAATAGTAGCATAAATTCTTCATCCTACACTCTTCTAATTCTTCTGCAGACAATTTTTGCTTGAAGGCAACATTAGGACGACCTAGGACTCCCTTCTCATTTGTTGCGACCCCCACTCTTGGTCTAAGATCCCCTGTTTCAACCTTAACCCCGATGTAAGGAGTGGAACCCTTGGACGAACCCAGTGCACCATTTCTGTAAGTAGATGAGTAAACTCTGTTGGAGGTAGTGCCGCTGGCATATCGCTGAATTGAGTCAAGATTAGACTCTTGTAATCGTGCTAGTTTGATACCTTCCAACAATGATTGAGGTTGGAGTAACTTTACCCCTGTGGCTAACCCTTGCTTGAGACCACCTAGAAAACAACTAAGGCATTTTTCTTCTGGCAATTCTACCTTACACATTAGAATATCAAATTCCCGTTGATACTCGGATAATGTTCCGGTTTGCCGTAACTTTATGAGCTCTTCCATGGGATCATCGTTTAAAGGTCCAAAACGGATTTTGACAGCCTCTGAGAAAACACGCCATGGTATTACCCCTGGTCGACCACGTTCAAAATGTTGAAACCACCGATAAGCCTCGGCGTCAAGTGCAATGCTCGCTAACACCGTTTTCCTTACCTCCGGCGTACCATCCAAGTCAAAATACCTTTCACATTTTGCTAACCACGAATCAACGTCTGACACTGTGAATGAAGGGAAATCTAACTTGGTGAATAGTGTGGGTAGTTGATAATCACCCCAACGATCCTCGCCTCTGTTCCTTGTGTTCTGTTGTTGGTGCAAATCAGCAATTTGCAAAGACAATCTTCGCAGAACCTCTTGTAAACCACCGATTTGTTCCTGTAACTCTGGCACACCCTCAAGTTTAGAGTCTACTGAAGCAAACCTCTGTTCCCACTCCACTCGCATGCGATCCTCCATGTCTTTCAACTGCATTTGTGCACGCGTAGCGTCTGCCATGGTAACAGATCGTTCACCTCTCTGATACCAATGATACAATCCAGAATATAGAAGAAGAGAAATAGGGAAAGGAAGAGAGAAAGACAGAGAGAAAGAGATTGAAGGAAATTCACAACTGCATAATATAACTGACTACGAACATACATCGACGTTAAATAACCACAAGCCACGTTCTGCATGTCTATCATAACTAACTTATAACATATGCAAAGACTATCCTACCCCTAACCTATTACGTAAACCCATTACGTAAAGATAAAATAAATGCAGGAAATAAAATACATAACAAGGTCCGCCCTTCCACCACAAGATCTGGAAATGGCACAAGCATCAGATCTTCGCTCTTGTCATCGCAAGCTTTCACAAGATGTGGGTGGTTGTCATTGTTGTTGAAGGAAACCGCCATCACTGTTTTCGAAAGAGGCCGTCATCACAGTAGTTGGAGGTCCTTGTCGCCGCCGCCGTTCACTTGCATCATTGAAGGAGAGGAGGCTAAGGAAGCTTTGCCGAAGGATGAGGAAAAAGGAGGTGAAAATTGTAAAAAATCTCATTTCCATCGGGTTTTCCAGATTTTCATGGGTTGACACATAGAAAACATTTCCAATTATTTTGGTGGAAATAGAAATAATTTTTTTTCCAATTCTATCGTAACAAAGAAATATTCTCATAAAAATAAATTCTAACCCTATTTTCATATCCTCTATCTAATTTTAATATAGTAAATGGGTCCTAACTCTTATATTAAAGATAAGAACCACTCTTTTTATATATTAAACTTTGTATTTTTCTGAAAATTTAATATATTCTTTTTATTTTTAATTTTATTCCTAATTAATTACTACATGTCCCTTTCGTTCCTTTTTCTTATCCATCCTCCCCCCTCTCCAATCCCCATTTTCAATCAACTTTCTATTTTCATAATTTAATTATTTATAATTTATATATAGAACGAGAGGAGTGTTAGGCCATATTTGGTATGATGGAATTAGGGGTGATGGAAATGAAATTAAGGATCAATTCCATCATGATACTTGTTTGGTATGATGGAATTGGTTGGAAAATTTTTCAATTTCATGTAGAAGCCAAATAGGCTCAATTCCACCCAATCAATTCCATCAAAATACCTAAGATTTATAATTCCATGTGATCATTTCCATCTATTACCCTCCACTACCTTCAAAAAAAAAAAATAAAAAATAAAAAATTGAAGGACATTTTGGTATTTTTATACAAAAATTAGATCTCATTTCCATGACATACCAAACATACTTTTAGTCTCCATTTCCATATCCATATCCATATCCATCAAAATCAATTCCAACGTACCAAACGGGCCCTTATATTTCTCTCTCACATTCGTCCCTCGGCATAGATCCCTTCCTATTTCTTCCCATCCCCTTATCATTCTCTTGCCTTAAGAGTGTGTTTGGTTTAAGAAATAGAGGGGAGGGTAAAGAAATTATAATTTTAAATAAAAAAAATCTAAAATTTACCATCTCATTTTTTTAAAATTTAGATTTTCATTTAAAATTTACTTTATCATTTTTTTTAAATTTTAAATTCCCACTTAAAGTTGAAAGTTTTTTTACCTGAAAAGGTAATTTACCCATCTTCTCACCCCTCCCCTCCCATCAAACCAAACACACCCAATCCTCACCCTCGACTACATATAAGGCTCAAAATAACCCGCCCTCTAAATGCAACGACGTCGTTCTTTTTTTCTTTCTTTCTCCAAACTCTCGTCCCTCACCAGTTCACCTCTACCATGCAGCTTTCCATCGCTACAATCTGAATTTGCTCCGCACTGACTCAGCTCACGTCGAGATGCTCTGTTCTAAATCTGAGGAGCTCGCAGACGCTTGCATCTCCTTTAGTCGCCCAACCTAGTTGATATTGAATCTGATTGAGTTCAAATCTGGAACTTTTGATATTGAATTTGATGACAGTGATGGTAAAAAGAAAGAATTTGATGACGGTGAAAGAGAAAATACCCAAAAGGCGATGGGAGAAAAAGAGAGAGAGGGCACAGCAGCCCGAAGCGGCAGTGGTGGAAGGTTCAGAAGTCTTGGTGTGGATGGCGGCGAAGTGGGACAGCAGAGTTGAAGGAACAGGGTCTGGAAGAGAGAGAGAGAGAAAGAGAGAGAGAGTGGGTGGTTATTTTTAGCCTTAGATTAGATGTAATGAACGGTGAGGATTAGGGAAGAGGATGATAAGAGGATGGCTAGGAATAAGAGGGGTTCCTAGCCGATTACTCCACGGTGAGGATTAGGAAAGAGGATGGCTAGGAATAAGAGGGGTTCCTAGCCGATTACTCCCCATAACTCCTTAGGCGCAGTTTGGTAAGAAGCATTGATTTTTGTGGCGCTGGAATTAGGAAAGGGATTGAGATTGAGACTTTTTAATTATGTTTGGTATGGAATAATATTAGGAGGGATAAAATAAAATAATTTTATTTCATAATTATGTATAAATTGTAGGAAGACTATAATAGCCTTAATTGTAAATTAACAAAATATTAAAACAAAAAATATTAAAACAAAAATATATTATTATCAGCTTCTGCAACTAAATTATAATAGTTGATGTATAAAGAACTGCAAACAAGTTGGTTTATTTAAGATAGGGGATTCCTATTTCAATTAATTATAAGAAAAAAACAATTGCAACAAAAGAAGAGAAATGGGGACAGAAGTACGATAGGGGATGCCTGTTGGCACAAAGGCAAGATATGGCATCAATTGAGGCCGACGAGCTGGGCATAAAACAAAAAATCGATATCGCAACAACAAAACGATCCTGAATGTTGCAAAGGATTTTGTCAATTGAGGATATAAAAAAATGAGGTCGACGGGTTGGGCTTAAAACTTGAGCAGGATAAAACAATGGCTGATGGCTGAGGCTTATACTTTAATTTAGGGTAAAATTGATGAGCGATGAAATAAAGTGATAAATTATAATTTAAGGTAAAATTAATAGAGGATATTTTTGTTAAGAAAATATTATAAATAGGGATGTTTTTGTCTTTAAAATTTGCAATCCCAGGATTAAAAATGTAATACCGGGGGAGGTGGTTTTGCAGCAATTCTACTTTTGTGGTACTCTCAACCCCTAGTTATCTATAGTCCCTCAAACCAAACAATATATTCTGGCCCAATTCCTGATCCAATCCCAGTCCCTACCTCCCAGCGCCTCATACCAAACAGGGCCTTAGGGCGTGTTAGGTTTAAAGGGAGGGAGGGAAGGGGTTAAATTACCTTTTTGGGTTGAAGATATTTAAATTTTGGGCTGGAATCCAAAAATTAAAAGGAATGATAAAGTAAATTTTGGACGGAAATTCAAAATTTAAAAGAATGAGAGGGTAAATTTTAGGTTTTTTCCGTCCAAAATTATAATTGACCCCCACCTCAAACCAAATGCACCCTATTAATTTAGCTTCTCTCAACTGCCCTTCTCCTCCATTACCTCTCTTTGCCTGTTGGATTAATATTTCAATGGTCTAAATTTTACATCTTATAAAAACATTATTATAATTTTACTTAAAAAAAATATAAATAAATTTAAACTCCTAAAGTTTAATCTCAAGAGCTATATATTATTATAGAGTATATTTTCTTCCCATTTTTTTAATAACAATTCAGATTAAATTTTAGCAGTTTAAAATTATTTATGTAGTTTTAAAAAAATTATAATAAAATTGTTAAAAGATGTTGAATCTGGACCATCAAAATGTTAATCCAATGGCGGTAAAAGACAAAGGAGGATAAATGAGTGGTAAAGGAGGGGAACTGAATCCCAAATGGATTAAACAGCCTTCTTTGTTTCTAGTGCTAAATAAAAAAAAATTGATATTGATTGCATAAGCATCTCAGAGAAAATGCAAAATCTTAGGTAACATAGTAAAAGAGCTTGCCCTCTTATTCACCACCACCACCTTCCTCCCTCTGGCCATATAATAACCTTCTTTTAACATATTTACTGTTTTTTGCTCTATCCCTAACAATTTCATCCCTCCTTTGAAGATTTCACAGAGATATCCCCCAATCTTTTCCAAAAGCTCTTAAGGCACCATCTTCCCTAACCTCCCTGTCACCCATTTCACTTCAGATGTGATTTCAACTACACACCACTATTTTAGTATGAGGGATTTGGATGGGAGGTGAAATTTTTATGAGTTGGATTTTAAAAAAAGAAATATAGAATCGGTGTTATAAAATTTTAATAAAGAGAAGATGTAATATAAAATAATAAGAAAGATTAATTACACTACTACAAAAAAGGTAAAAGGTGGCGCACATTTTGTGGCATTTCTTTAAACAAGTGCCACAGCTTCTCTTTTTTTTTTTTTTTTACGTCTATAATTTTTTTTTTTTAATTTTGGGTATCAGCTGTGGAGCCTAATAGATTAAGTGCTACAATTGAGGAGGCCTAGTGTGGCGCCTGCGCACACTTGAGGTCACAAAAGCAGCTGTGGCGCCTAACCCACCAAGCGCCACAGCTGCAGCATTGATATATATATATATTTTTTTAAAGTGGACATGTGTGGCGCCTAAATAAATAGGCGCCACACATGTTAATATGTTTCTCAGCTGTGGCGCCTAAGCATTAGGCGCCACAGCTGAGAAGAGGCAATAAAAAAAAAAAATTCAAATTGATAGTGTAGCTCTTAATTATTTCATTTCCCGCGTAGTGGTTCTGTGTCCGCCCCCCATTCCTTCTCTTTTTGACTACTACTCCACTTTAATTTTTTAATTACTCTCTCCTCCATTAAACTACTTTCCCTTTCTCATCTTCTTAGTGGATCCGTCGGCCCCCTCCCTCCATTTCCTATCATCTTCACACTAAAAAACACACCCACACGCTCACTCGCCACTCAAGCTAGCATCACCAACGTGGTCTCCCACTCTTTGCGCTTGTCAATTAATAGATTTGTAAGAAGAAGACTATTTCATTCTAGCTTGCTTTGTTTAAATTTTTTTTTTAGTCAAGATAAACCGTAATATAACGTTTGGGTTTTTGTTTCTAATTTAATAGAAAAGAATGAAAACCTACCTTGTTTTGTTTGCCTTTTTGCTTTGTTTAAATTTTTTTGCCAACAAGCTTGCGTTTTTTAGTAACATTTTAATTTACTTAATTAGTTGTTGATGTACTGTGTTCACATATCAAGTTCTTGTATTGTGATATTTTTTATGTTAGTTTTGGAGAGTATTAATGTAAGAACATTATTGTTGGGGAACTTGAATTTTAAATGTGAAAAATATATATATATATAATAGGTTTGAAATATAAAATAGAAATATTGACAATTTGTGGAGATGATAAACATGAAAGCCACTCATTTTATATAAAACTTCACAATCAGAAAGCATAAAAAAGGGCCACAGGAAAAAAAAGAAGAAGAAGAAGAAGAAAGAAAAAAAAAGAAAAAAAGGGACCCTCCTGTGGTGCTTGCGTTAAAAAAAAAAAGTTTTAAAATGTTGTGGCGCTTCCAAGCGCCACAACTTTTTTTAGTGGCGTCTAGATATGTGGCACTTTTCTAGCGCCACAGTTAATGTAATTATAAGCACCACAGCTTTACTTTTTTGTAGTAGTGTTAAAAGCTTTTAATTCCACTCATTTATTTCTTTTCTTTTCTTTAAAAATTGAACTCATTAAAAATTTTTCTCTCTTTCCCTCCTCTCAAAATCCCTCATACCAAACAGTAGAGACAAATACATACAAAGATAGCCACTCTTGGTATTCACCAATCCTTCCGCAACTTCACAAAGTTCCATCTCCAATTTTCCAGAGCAGATCCTTCCTTAGGAGGTCTCTACCCTCGAGTATATTGCTTTTCTTATATTTAATGTAAGACATATTTAACTAATTTGATTAGATGAATGAAGTGAGGTTGGTTAATTAATTATAATAAATATGATATATTTTATCTAAAGCACTTAAATCATCTTCCTTAATTCTTCTCATCTCCTCTATTTGAGAGAGTGCTAATAGAAGTAATTTATAAATTGTTTAATAAATATGAGAAATATATCTTATATTTTTTTTATTAAAAAATATTCTTATATTTTAGATCAATATCAATTCTTTAACTAGGTTGTCCCTTCCTATATGAATCAAATATATATTTGCTCTTTATTTTTCTATTTCTTTTGGATTGCTTTGATTTGTTTACCTTTTGTGCTGGGGAATATATCCACCCAAATAATCAAAGAACTATGAGGTCAGACACTTGGACTGATTAATTGGCCCGCTTAATTCATAAGAAAATTGGGGCTATGTGTTGATAAAATCCTGTTCCACAAAAAGCAAAAAAAGTAAAAAAAAAAAAAAAAATCATAATGAGACATACTCCTCTTTTCCCCAAAAATTGTGGACTAGAGAGGCCCACATTCCTAGACTTCAAATGCACAGGCTGAGGATACAAGATCATAGTCCTATACAGCCCATGAGGTTATTATGCTTTAATCCCTCTAGTCTCAAATATAAGTCATGTTTTATTTTATACCTACCAATAAAAATAGATAAAAACATGAAATTTTTCATAATCCTAAAGTGATTTTTAATGTTATTATTACTTACTACATTAAACTCTAACATCATCTTAATTTTTTACTTTCTCACTATTCTTATTAAATATGGGTGTGTGTGTGTGTAATATTTAGTACCATTTAAAACTAACAAATTCCTTATAAAAAGGATTAATGAAACCTTCTAGAAGACGCCATATATAATAGGGATGGGGTAAATTTTTATCAACTCTACACATTTTAGAGAGAGAAAATTTAGTTTATCATAGTTAATAATTACTTTACTGGTCCTTAATATAAGTCTTAGTTACTTAGTTTGGAGAGACTAAAGTAGCTACATAAATTACTTAATTATAATATAAGTGACATGATTTCTCCAAAATACTTTTGTGTAATATTAGATTGCATTTATAAGTTATATAGATTAGTTTCAACTTTCAAGAAATATGATAAACCTAAGAGATAAAATAGAAAAAAGGTATTACATTTTAGGATCAAATTTTACTACCAAACTAGGTCAATATTAGATTGCATTTATAAGTTATATAGATTAGTTTCAACTTTTAAGAAAAATGATAAACCTAAGAGATAAAATAGAAAAGGTCTTACATTTTGAACCAAAATTTACTATTAAACTAGGTCTTACATTTAGGATCCGGAGAATATATCTCTTCAATTAAAATTTTAAAAATAAAATGCCCTTGTAATTAATGCTGATCCTTTTCTTTATCCTAATTAAATCATGCTCATTTGATAAAGAATGGTTAATTACGCATAAATGCGGGGTTATATTATATTTTAATTTATAGCTTCAAGATATCCCGTGTTTATATCTTTTTAAAAAATATCAACATAATTTTTTTTTTTAAAAAAATATTATTGTTTGAATGTGATTGTTGATATTTGGCTTGGTCAGATCTCAGAAGTGGGAGACGATTTTGAATGTCTGGTAGGTAATGAGAGTTCCGTAGGTGAGCAAATTTGGCCTTATCTTTCTCTTTGGTATTCAAATTTGAGTAACAGTTATTTACAAAAGGAATATGCTACTTCCTGCTTACATGCTGTGCTCTTTGTAATTCAAAAGTAACATATAGAAGAATTAGATTCTCATGCACAAGATTCACTCATCCCTTAACACATATTATCTCTGCCTCTAATTTTTAATATAAGATTTAATTTGTAATACAAAATCTTATATTAAAAACATGAGGTAGTATCGTTTAATTTCTCCACTTCATTCTTATGATTATAAAATATGAAATGGATTGACATTAAATTTTACAATATACTTCATTCAGTTTTAAATGCAGAAGTTAGATTAATTAATGTACACATATTGGAAAAATTAATTAAGCTAACTATTTGTAATAATTGTGTTAATTTTCTTAAAATGCTCCGTTTAATTATTTGTATGGGAAACTATCCTCATAAATGAAAACCCTTTTTGTATGTACATTCAATATGAAGTTTGAAAAATGAAATATAAATTTGTGAGATAGGGTTTTACATTTAAGACTAAAACAAACTTTTTAATTAGTTTTTACATATAGTACTAGAAAGATAATTAATTGCGGCTGATTCCTTGGTTAACTGAAGGATGGATATTTTTGCAGCCATGTAGACATAACTTCAGAGAAAAATCAACACAAGAGGATCTCCTTATATATGGAGTCCATATCTTATAATTACACTTTTACCCCCGCCTTCGGAAAGCTTAAAGATATAGTTATTTGTGTGAAGTTAGAGGATCCAAACTCTGGTGATTGATGCCATAATTTTGAAAAAGGTGAAGAAATTAAGGTCTTGTATTTTGTCCTCGTTAAACAAGATAAGTAATTGTTTTCATTTTTCCCAATAAATGTTGGTCCAATTAGTAAAGAATTGGTTGATGATCCATAAAGTCATGATTTCAAATCCTGCTAGGACCTTGTTGTAGGCTATTTGTAAGTACCTCTATAAGTGTTTTTTGATTCCTGAGGTATGCCTCAACCCTAACAAATCCCTGAGACCCAACTCACCTAAATTTTTCATGTTAAAAAAAAGTAATTGCTTGCATCTTCATGGTATATCTTTAGGTCACTCCAAATATATCCTTCAAACCCAGATCTTGCTAGTGTGGAACCTGCATCTTCAATGGAAGCTCCTACCTCAGTTTTTGGATCTGAATAATAATAAGGAATAAAGATCATAGAAGACAATGAAAATTCATGGAGATATTCCTCCTCTAACCTCTTAGTTGTCTATTCAGATCTCTTGAAACCCTATCCTGCCACAATGCAATTATTATAAAATATCTCAGTAACCTCAATTAAACATATAAAAGTGAGATATCTAAAATATCTTGAGTGGTTTTGGATGAATGATGAAGAGATATGATTGAGAAAATGAAGAATGAAGGAGATAGAGGATAGAGAGGCGCATGACCGTGGAAGCAACATAAATGCTTTTGAGATATTTTCTTGGAATCTTATGCATATTCTTTCTTTCTTTCCTTCTTCTTCCACTTTTATTATAGAAATTAGAATAGTGTTTGACCATCTTCATTTATACACACACACACACACTAGCAAATTAAAATTTAGATACATTGTGTATATATATATAATTCTATTTTTTTTTTCCTTTTCTTTCTTCATTTTGGCATATATCTCCCATGAAAGATGATTTTCAAGTGTAGATTGATAAGGGAGACACATATGCATGCGTAGGTTCAACAAACCCAACAAAAGAGATAAGAGACTGTCAGGTGAAAACTACATTTCTATTAATATGTGTGCTTCTTTCTTCTTTTGTGCCCTTTCTAGATCTTACTATTTACAGAAATTAACAGCAAGTTAACTTTCAACTGTCATATATAACAGTCTTTTCACTTCAATTAAAAAAAGTCCAACATAATCTCATATATTAGATCGCGGTCAAGCTTCTTTTCAAGTTTTTGGAAACAAAACCTTAATCCTTATGAGATAATATGAGGATTTGAGCTAGAAGTACAAGCAAGTTCAACTAAAATTCCAAAAATGCATCTTCCCATACTTTGAAGTTATATTGCTCTCTCCTCTCCTAAATGTATAAGTTAATTAGAAGATTTATTTTGATCTTAAATGTAAGACTTCAATTCATTTTATTTTTCAAATTCATAATTTCCCCCCCTAAAACTATCTGATTGATTGCACATATAAAGAGGTTGCTATCAATGAGTAATTCCAATATAAATGATTAAAAAGAATATTTTAAGAAAAACTATACACATTTTCTTACAAATAACTAACTTAACTAATTTTCTTTATCTGCAAATGATTCCATCCTGTCCTATTTATAACCTCCAAATAATTGAATTACACAACATAAAGAGTTGGTTAAAGACAATAAATATGTAAAAAAAATACAATTTATTTTCTGAAAACACCCTTATTTATAGAGAGGGTGAGTGGGAGAGATAATGAATAGAAAAGAAATGAGAGAGACATATATAATTAATTACGGATAAAAATGGAAAAACATAATAAATGATTAGACATTTTCAAAATTAAGCTTATAAAAAAGATAAATCCATTGTTATTAAACCCAAACCGGACCAGCCTGTCCAGCCCTAGAACTGGTGACCCAGTCAGAGCACGAATCAGACCGGTTCAGTTTTTTTTTTTAAACTCTTTTTTTTTTTTAAAAAAATATCTTTATAATTTCATATTAATAAGCTTAAAATCTTCACTCTCCCACCAGTTTGGTCCTGGGTTAGCTCCTGTCTGACCCACTGACCCTTGACCCAGTATCCTAACTGATTCACTGACTGGTCCTGGTTTAATAACCTTGGATAAATCACATTCTAAAAATTGAAGCTCATAAATAGAACTCGAGAAAGTAATGATATAATATATTTAGGATTGGAGTGAGTAATATCACAAATAATCCCAATTAATTAGAATGAAATATACATTTAATTAAGCACAAATAATCACATTTAATTAACGTAAAGCCTGTGAGCCTCACCTAAACCTTGTTGAAAGAGCCAAATCAAGGACAACAACTAGTTCTAACAATGACAAAGAGTATTAACTAAAGCAATAATGAATGATACATATGAGAAGAAGGCAAGGTCACAAATTCCATGAGAGGCCAATATACACTAAACTCTGCCGCACCAAAAGAAAATATCAACTTTACCACCATCGCACATTTTCACTTTCTTCCATATCAAAAAAGATAAGATTATGGACTTTCCTCCACGTGGCACTCCCTCACTGGTCCATCACGATAAGGCTTCTCTTCACAAACTTTCATTCTCGTGTGGCCACGGTTTAGATCGGAGTGATATGCCGTCACCTTCGTTATCCAATGGTCAAGTTTTTGGCAGATTCATAGCCCTCCATTTTCAAACCCTTGGATTGGGAATCTCCAAACTTAAGCATTACAAATAGCTAGTTCAAGCCCAACCTTTTGCATCTCAGTAGCGAGGTACTAGTACAGTAAAAGAAAAAAAAGAAGGAGGAGATGGCTTCTTCTGTGCTCTCTTCCGCCGCCGTCGCCGCCACCCCTGCCCAAACCAACAAGATCGCCGCCTTCACCGGTCTCAAGGCTGGCGTCGGCTTGCCAGTGAGCAAGAAGGCCATTAACACAGACATCACCTCCCTTGCTAGCAACGGTGGGAAAGTAAGCTGCATGCAGGTAAGAACATATATCCCCATACACAATTTGAATTGATTTAGTTTCACGATCTGTTATTATAATGAAAAAAAGAAAACTTACACAAAAATGTGTGTGAAAAATTTGAAAAAACAAAACACCAGGTGTGGCCCCCACTTGGGAAGAAGAAGTTTGAGACCCTCTCCTACCTCCCCCCTCTCAGCAATCAGGCTCTGGGCAAGGAAGTAGACTACCTTCTCAGAAAGGGATGGGTTCCTTGCTTGGAGTTCGAAGTTGGGGTAAGTTGTCTGCAGATTTATATCTCGTTTTAATTATTAAGTTTATATTAGAAGGCATACATATTAATCGGATATCTGGTAATAGAATCCAAAAACTGGGTTGAGAGTATCAAAAAAGAAGAGGAAGAAGGCATATATATATATATATAGGTGAGTAAAAATGAGCAACAAATTAATAGAAGTGATGGTTGGGATTAAAGAAGAGTGTTAGTTAATTCGGTGAGGCAATGATAAAAGGGAAGTTAACATATAGAGGTGATGGAGTTGGGGTTTTTGGTTATATCTTATATTGATATTTGAGATATTATGATTATATTTGTATGTGGCAGAAAGCACACGTGTACCGTGAGAACCACCAGTCACCAGGGTACT
The DNA here is from genome assembly GCA_963855925.1 of Inga laurina. Lineage (NCBI taxonomy): Eukaryota > Viridiplantae > Streptophyta > Magnoliopsida > Fabales > Fabaceae > Inga > Inga laurina. The sequence continues at coordinate 45,982,916 of OY979702.1, read as the reverse complement.
ATGATGGAAGATACTGGACAATGTGGAAGCTGCCCATGTTCGGATGCACAGACTCAGCTCAGGTGTTGAAGGAGGTGGAGGAGGCCAAGAAGGCGTACCCTAAGGCTCACGTCAGAATCATCGGCTTCGACAACGTTCGCCAAGTCCAGTGCATCAGCTTCATCGCCTACAGGCCTCCCGGCAGCGAAACCCTCTGAAGAAATACCAGCTTGATTTGTGTTTGCTGAATTCCCCGTTTGTTTTTTTTGTATGGAACTATAAAATCATCCTTTATGCTTTTGGTTTCTGTTTGCCAGATTTCCTCTGGAAACGAATATATTGGATGAGACATTATCTTATTATACATGAATAAGTATTTACCTTGCTTATCATATCCCTTTATTATCCTTTTGTGATTTTAAACCATCACGCGCGTTTTAGATTATCATTGTCAACTTCAACGACCTGTTGATTTCTTAAAGAAATGAAGGAATTTAGAAGAAGTAAATCCGAATCAATGAGCTTGAAAGTGTGAGCATGCTTTATGAAATCTTACCCTACAGACTGAATATCATCAAAATTATAGGTCTGTTTGGTATGATGGAATTGATAAGGCAATGATGGAAAGGGAATTAAGAATTCTGCATGTCTGGTTTACATGAATTAGGCTTTCATATTGAATTGAGTTCCATCACAATGGGTTTAATTCAATTCCACAATTTGGTCCATGGAAATGAGATGGGGTTCATTATGGAGGAGAGAACCGATGACTATTTGGGACATGATCTTTGACGAACCAACCACAATCGGCCTCTTCAATAGTGAACCCATTACTACTCTAGTTCGCATCACCATCAATTCCTTTTTCAATGAAAAACACAATTTAACTATAATCTTGATATGGCTACATGGCTCGGTGAGATTTGATATTGTCAGTTCTAATTGGGGATACATTACCACATAATCATACAGATATAATGTTAAATACTTAATGATTAAAAAGAATAAAGGTCATGTATGTAGATGCGCAGTTCACGCAAGAATATTGTGGAACAGAGGTGAAATGCGCCTCTTGTTCCATTACTTTCATAAATAAAATTGGATACATCATATGCCTTTATATAGAGCCAAAATAACTAACCCTAAACCTAGTATTTTATCATAATCTTATCTAATGATAACATCATATCACACTAAATGCAAAATTGAAATAACAATTATTCCTAATATTCATCAACAAACTATTTCCACACTCCTCCTCAGGTTGGATCATAGATTCTGATTATGTCCAACTTGCTTATACAACTTTCAAAGGCAGGTTTTAGTAACGCTTTTGTTAACATATCTACTACTTGGAGATTTGTAGGTAGGTAAGTCAAACATATGCACTACAAAAAAACAGGATATTAATGACAGAAATTAGTGAATCCGTCACTAAACCGTCAAAAATTCTGTTGCAAATGTTAGAGACAAAAATTAGTGACGAAAATATTATGTACCTAATTTTGATCATTAAATGCATTTAGCGAAGGATTAGCGACGAAGTAAATTCCGTTGCTAATTTTTGTCACAAATCCCTCTCAGATTCGTCGCTAATTCTTGTCACTAAATTTTGTTGCAAGTCCGTCACAATTTCCGTCACTAATTTTAGGAATAACTTATTTTGAATTTGTGATGAAAATTAGCGACAGAATAAATTCTGTCTCTAATTTTTGTCACTATTCTGTCTCTAATTTCCGTCACTAAATCCTTCCATCTCTTATCCGTCACCCTAAATTGAAAATTTCAAATTTTGATAATTTAGAGAATAAATGATAATATAATTATTTCAATATATTGTCAATTACAAAAAAAAAATAAAATTGAAGCTTTCACCAGGTAAGTGGCATGCTATTGAGTAGGGCATCGTCATTATCATCTTGTCATTAAAATTTATTGAGACATGGAGACGAATTCTTAAAAAACACATTCATATACCATTAAATTGGAGTCGTGTTATGATTTCATATTAACTAAACAAATAACAAAATAATATATGGACTACTCTCATTTAAAAATCAACATAATAAATGAAGAAAGAATTGTATAATGAACAATATATTGATGGAATTAATAACACATGATAGTAAACATTAATCAACAAATGGATGTAAAGGTATACAAATTGATGTTTAAATTTTAAAACTTTCCTGCCATTAGTTTCTTCTAGTGCATGTCTGGATTTTTAACTTATGTAGGACATTCTTTATTTCCATTACCTGTAATAGTTCTGTAATTATTCATCCTCATGACATCCCTGATTGTCTATCTAACTTATATAAGTATTAGTTTTTGTGTTCATAGTCAAGCTTACTGTTAGCTGTTTAGCTTTATCGCAAGCGTATGGATCGCAAATAGAATAATAATATCGTTCTCATGAGGACTAAGGCTAAAGTGAGCTAGTTATTGCAATTATATTCTTAATCAGGTTGAGCATATTCAATTTTTGTGTTAGTTTTAATAATTAAAAGGAAATAAAGGAAAACAAAATAGACTTAACTTCACGAGTACTAAAGTCCTAGGGTTATCTATCCCCTTTTTAGTTCATGAACTTAGTTAATTCACCCTCGATAAGCAATAAAATGAAGATATGTGTTTGTCTAAGATTTAAAGACATTTGATAGCTCTCGAGTCAAAAGCAAATATTTATCCTAATAAACTGACGAATCTCTTGCATCAATTAATAAGGACTAACTTTAGACGCCAATCTTAAATCTGACAATGTTAGGTTAATAACTACATCTCTATGATATTAATAAGCCATTCATTCAATACCTAAACTTTAAATATAACATGATTTTACCTAAGTTCTACACTTAAATTATCTTTCTCAAGAATAATTTAAATGAACAAGACAACTAAATGGTGATTAGGCACTTAGAGCATTAAAAACAAGATAAAATCAACACAAAAACTTCATTCAATGCAAGATAAATTGTCCTATTATTTTGTACTGATGGTTCCTTCTTCCACCTTTTCTCTGAATGTGTGTCAATTTCCACATGTTTAGATTGTTCATGTTGAATAGGATTTAATGCCATGCTTATATAGCGGCCTTGTTGTCACACTAAAGTTTAAGCTATCTCATCCAACACTTGTTTTAGCCACATCTCTACCACTATTCCTTGAACTAATGCCCTTAACTTGAATTCAACACCACTCTTTGATACAACTCTTTGTTTTTGGCTTTTCCAGGTTACTAGATTTTCCTATACAAATGAGTAGTAGCCAAAGGTTGATCTGCGATTGGGATATACTCCTCCCCAACTTGCATCTATGTATACCTCTGATTCTTTGTTCCTTTTTTTTGGATGAATAACCCTCTTCCTAGAGTGCCTTTTAGATACATTAGAATTTTATAGGCTGCTTCCATATGATTTTTCTTTAGCTCACAAGCTACACTTATTGCAAAGTCTGTATTAGGTCTCATGTAAGAAAGATAAATTAGTTTTCCAACAAGTCTATAATATCTTTCTTTATTAGCGGCCTCTTCTTTATCATTGTCTTCTTCTTAATCCATATCATCATTAGATTTAGTATCTTCTTCCAATTTTCCCTCATTATTCTTTAAGGGCTTCTTTTCCTTGTTTTTCGGGATCTCAATTAGGGTTTCTTCAGGTTTGCAACCTTACATACCTATTTCCTTCAGAAGGTCAAGTATATACTTTCTCTGGGACACATAGATCCCTTGTTTTGACCTTGCTACTTCCATCCCATGAAAGTATTTTATACTTTCAAGCTCTTTAACTTCAAATTCTTTTCCAAGTGCAACCTTCATTCTTGCTATTTCATCAATGTCATCTCCTGTGAGAATTATGTCATCCACATATACATTAAGGATGCACTTCTTTCCTTTCTCAACTTTTACAAACATCGTATAATTTGAAAATCCTTGTCTGCTGCCTTCTAACTTAATAACTTTTAAGAGCTTGTCAAACCATGCTTTAGAAGATTGCTTCAAACCATATAGAATTTTCTTCAGTTTGTATACTTGACCATATCTGCCATTTCCAAAACTTGGAGGTAGATTCATGTAGACTTCTTCTTTTAACTCTCCATTTAGGAAGACATTCTTGATATCTAGTTAGTGAAGTGGCCATTCTAGATTAGCTGCAACAGATAATAGAACTTTGATAGTGTTCAGTTTTTGCCACTAGTGCAAACATTTTTGGTAATCTAAACCATATGTCTGAGTGAACCATCTTGCTATCAGACGTGCTTTTAACTTTTCTAGAGTATCGTTAGCCATATATTTAAGAGTGTAGCTAACAAGTTTCTTGCTTCGCTCTAGTCCTTTCAACAATCTCCCATGTTCCATTCTTTTCTAGTGCTTTCATTTATGCCATAACTGCATTTCTCCATTTTGGTATCTCTAATGCCTCCTGAATGTTGTTAGGAATGCATACGTTATCTAGGTTAGTGACAAATGCCCGGTAACTTGGAGAGAAAGTCTTGTAGGACACATGTTTCTGATTAGGGTGCAATGTAAAAGATTGAGGCTTCTTTCTTAAAGCAATAAGGTAAATCAAAATCAGATTGTTCACTAACCTATTCAGGAATTTGCTAAGGTGACTTAGGATTAGGTTCTTCAGGAGCTACCATAGGTTATGACTCCTTTGGTGCTCAGGTATAAGGTGCTCTCCCTCTGTTGATTTTTTCCTTTGTGTGTAGATCAACACATCTTTATCTTTTTGTTTCTCTACTTCTCCCCTTACTCTTGAATTTTCCTTTATGACTGGCATAAGAGACAGGGAAGGTGATGGTGTAGGTGAGGACTATGGTAATGGTAATGATTTAAGTGAGGGTGGCTCTATTTGGCATAACTTGTGGTTTAGGTGAGATCTGTTCTTTATTAGGTTATTGTTCTCAAGTTTAAGATTCACTTATGCGCTCCCTCTTAATCGAACAATTGGGATAGAAAGGTGTATCCTCATGAAAGGTAATGTCAGGGCTCAAAAAAGTATGTTTTGGACTGGGGTTAAAACATTTGTATCCCTTCTGAGTAGCAGAATAACCAAAGAACATGCACTTAACAACACAAGGAACAAGTTTACTACTTTGGTGGATATGGACAATAGCGATGCAACCAAATACTTGAAAAGGAAGATGGTTTTCACGAGATGAAGTAGGAAAGGAATTATGCAACTTGTTTAAGGGAGACTCGAATGATAGAACTCGACTGGGCATTCTATTGGTGAGGTGGGTGGCAGTCAAGATAACATCCCCCAATAGAACTTGGGTACATTACAGGTAAGCATGATTGTTCTAACAACTTTAAGGATATGTCTATTTTTCCTTTCTGCAATCCTATTTTGTTAGGGTGTATGAGCACAAGTACTTTTGTGGATAATGCCATGTGTTTGGAGAAAAACACTCATAGTTTGGTTGAAATATTCGGTACCATTATCCATACGTAAGACTTTAATACTGGTATAGTACTGGTTCTTTATTATGGCATAGAAGCTTTGGAATACAAACGATGCATCAGATTTATCTTTTAACAAATAAACCCAACAGAAACGACTGTGATCATCTATGAAGGTAATAACCCACTTTGTTTTGTTGTCATTTGGAACATGGGATGGTCTCCACTAGTCACTATAGATAGTGGTAAATGGTTCAGTCATTGTGTAGGGATTTCTCAGAAATAATGCTTGGTAGTGTGTTTGTCTAACTCACAAACCTCACATTTTAGGTCAAGGTTGTTGGTTGAACAAAGTGATGGATACAAATGGGATATGTAAGGGAAATTAGGGTGACTTATTCTCTTATGCCACATCATGATATCATTTTTTAGGAGTAGATGTAGAGTTACCTATTCTGACAGAATGTTGGATTCTCTCTCCGGCACCTTCAAAGAGGTTGTATTCTTTAGCACTTCCAATCTTTACTCCCGATGATAGATCTTGAAAAACACAATCAGAGGTGAAAAACTTAACAAAACAATTCGACTTCTTGGTCAATTGACTAATTGAAAGCAAGTTACAATCTAGTCTAGGCACGTGAAAAACATATTTAAGAATGATGAAATCTAAAATATGAATACTCCTTTTGTAGCAATTGGTGCTAAGGACTTGTCTGCAATTTTCACTTTAGCATTCCCAGCACATGGGGTATAGGTAGCAAACAACTGGTGACAACTATTCATATGATTTGATGCTCCAGAATTAAAACTCTACACATTTTCGTTCCTTGAAGTTTTTAGGGCTCAAAGGAAGTTTCCTTTTTGGGCCAAGAATGCCAGCACTAGCTAACCTATAAATACCTTAGCTTTTGTTTGAGAATTAATACTTCCCATAGGAAGCCATCGACACAAAATAATAATATTGTTGCAGACGAGATATATTGACATATGGAGCATAAACTTCACTATGGTAGTTAATTCGTGGAAGGTGCCAAAGTTCATTGTGCCTAATAAGGAAAATACCACTTGGAAAGAGCCGAAGTCTCCACATATGAAATTTCCACCCATTGGGAAAATTTCAGTAAAGGACCTCTATAGCCAATTAATGTCAAATGGCACCCAATGAATTATGAAACATTACTATAGGACCTTGGGGGAAAAATGAAATTAAATTTCATGCTAAAACAACATGATTGCCCTTGCCTATTTTTTTAAAAAAAATATTCAGCATTTTTGGGGCTCTAGCAATGGGCCCTGAATGCTGGCTGACCAACGATTGAGACTCCGGTGGCTGGAAAATAAATTTCTACCCATGGGGAAAATTTCAGTAAAGGACCTCTATAACCAATTAATATCAAATGGCCCTCAATAAATTATGAAACATCACTGCAGGACCTTGGGGGCAAAATGAAATTAAATTTTATGCTGAAATGACATGATTACCCTTGCTTATTTTTTTTAAAAAAATAATAGTCAGCATTTTTAGAGCTCTGGCAATAGACCTTGATCGCTGGCTGACCGTCGGCTGGGGATCCGATGGCCAGAAAATAAATTTCCACCAAAGGGGGCCAAGTGGGGGTTTGAACCCGTCCCCTTTCAACACCCCAGGAGAGACATGACTACTAGGCTAGCAAAGCTCTTTAGTTAACATATGCAAGAAAAAATATATGTAATAATCTTATATCCCTACCTACTTTACATCCTAATTAACAAGTGTCTTACACATCATAAACAAGTAGAATAGACCTATGAATAAGATAAATAAATTTCTTAAGATAATCAAATTTGCAAATGCCTTATACATCATGAGTAAGTTAAATAGGGCATGTTTGTTTCAGCGATCAAATTTCTTATAAGTTGCTTTTCACGTAAATCGAGACACAACTCCTCTCACATACTTACCTCGTATATCGTAAATTACGATTGAAAAGTTGCTTTTAAGCATTCCAATCGCTCATCCAAACGAGTACATAGTCTTTTGAACAAATGAGAGTCTTATAAACAAGATAAATTAATTTCTTAACAATTACTCATTTGCAAGTGTTTTACACTTCATAAATAAAGTGGAATAGTCCCATGAACAAGTTTTAATAAAGTTTAAGTTAATTCATCTCATTCCAAAAAAAATATATATATATTTTAAAATATAAAAATTCAATGAAGCATTTCATTTTTTAAATAATAATAGTCCACTAAATGAAGGAATTATATATAAATTAAATTATTTTTAGGGGGAAAAAGGATAATTTCAGTTCAATTAACCAAGTTATATTGGTTAATTAATTCATAGGAAATTGTCATAAAGTTCTATTAAAATCAAATAACACATTAGTTTTAATTTTTAGATATTACTTGTCCCTTCATAATCTTTACGACTTCCTGGTTCTACTTTTTTCAATTTTTATATTTTAAAACACTTTTTGGAATAAGATAAGTTAATTTAAACTTTATTAAAACTTGTTCATAGGACTATTCTACTTATTTATGAAGTGTAGACATTTGCAAATGAGTAATTTTTAAGAAATTAATTTATCTTGTTTGTAAGACTTTCTTACTTGTTCATAGGACTATTCGACTTACTCATGATGTATAAGGCACTTGCAAATTTGATCTTCTTAAGAAATTAATTTATTTTGTTAATAAAAATATTCCACTTGTTCATAGGGCTATTATGCTTGTTCATGATGTGTAAGGCACTTGTTAATTATGATGTAAAGTAGATAGGGATATAAAACTATTACATATACTTTCTCTTGCATGTATTAACTGAGCTCTGCTAGCCTAGTGATCATGCCTCTCTTGGGGTGCCAAGAGGGGGTGGGTTGCCCTTTATTGGAAATTTATTTTTTGGCCACCAAAGCCCCAGCTGTTGGTCAACTAGCATTTAGGGGCCTGTTGCCTGAGCTCCGACGCATGGCCTGTCACTAGTGGTTGGAAAAAATGCTAACTATTTTTTAAAAAATTGGCAGGTGTGATCATGTCATTTCAGCATAAAATTTAATTTAATTTTGCCCTCAAGGTCATGCAATGATGTTTCAGAATTTATTGGGGGCCATTTGACATTAATTGGCTATAGAGATCTTTTACTGAAATTTTCCCTAAATCATATTACACCAATTAATTTTTAACCCAACTTTAGTTTACAAAATGCAGTTGGGATAAAAGTTACATTTGCCAGTGTTAATCCAATTAAGCTCTCGCAAAGGCAAAAGGACCATCTTTATTAACATAAGCAGGCACACAACTTAGCCTACAAGTAGGAGGATGCATTTTCAAATGGTCAAGCACAAATTAACTGGAATGCTACTACTTAATGCACACAGACCTAATTCGCCCTACAGCAGCCTTGCCACAAGGAGGATGCTAGTAATTTGTACTCTACACTTATCATCTAACAAGGGTAAATGTTGGGTTTATGTCTTAAAATACAAAGATTTAATCCTCAATGGTCCTTCTTCCCTTCAAAATACAAAGCTTTAATCCTCAATGGTCCTTCTTCCCTTCAAAATACAAAGCTTTAATCCTCAATCGTCCTTTTTCCCTTTAAAATACCAATTCATAAGAGAAGATAAGAAAAAAGAATGTTGCATTGTCCTGTTGCAATGTTGAAGACCAAACAACTGATGTTCTAGCAGAAGGCCATATCTAAGATCAGATTTAACAGCCAAGAGAAAAGCCAAGAGTTTTCTATAGTTTGATTTTTGTTCTAGACAAGGCTTCCTACTATGGATGAAGATGTTCATCAAATTATGGTTGCTGTCATAAACTTATCTAAAGTTTTGTTTTTTTTTCTGGTTTGGTCGTTCACATTGTGGGGAAAACTTTATTTAAAGGAGTTTAGTGAGGAAAGTTGGTGACTTACAGAAGCTAATTAAAATTCAATTTTTGTGAGATTAATTTACTATACAGAAGCTAATGCTGTTGCATTTTCTATTCCAGCTTTCCCCACACACAAACAAAAATACTCTGCTCTCACATTGCAAAACATGGTCCAGGTTTTTGTCCTTCTAGTTTCTTCTTTCTTCAGTTTCTTGTGTTGGATAAAGAAATAAAGAATAAGTACTGAACATGTAAGATTTGAATCTTTTAAAAGTGACATGTAGACATCTCTTCATTAAATTTGGATTCTCTTCATACAAGAGAGAAAAATGACTTATTTCAAATAACCTTCTATCGTCTAATTTAACAGATTTGGATCGTTATATCAATTGAGTGGTCAGAATTTGTTCAAAATGAACATCATCTTCCTGTTTCAAAGAGAACATTTAGCAGGAAAGACCAAACTAGCAAACAGGGGATATGAGAGATTGAGAAACTGGTTTGGTTGTGAAGATGGTTTGAGATATATTTTCTGCAGAATCATGAAGCCATTTCACATGGTTGAACTTTCACTAACTTGCATACCTGGAAGCCACTCAAATCCTATTTTTTCTTTTTTAATAAAAAGCATGGGTTTCATTCAATGACTTCAAATTCTGCCATGAAAAATGAGAGAGAGAGAAAGAGAAAAAAATCATTACAACCAGACAAAGCTACAGCTCAGCTCACAGCAGAAACAAAATGAATAAAAGCATTCTCTCTTGAAGAAAACAGCATCTCATTTTGTGAACTTCCACTGAAATGCTCTTTTCTTTTTCCATGTTCACATATTACTGAGATTTCTTATACATTGCAGATTATTGAGATTTCTCAGTTAACTCCTGTTTTGAGCCCCATCATGTACTTTGACGTCTGCTTTACAATGAAATTAAGAAGAACTTATTACTGCATTTAGAAGAAAAATTCAGTGAAAGGGATATTTGCTACTTGCTACTGTGAATTGTAAAGAAAGAATGAAAGATACACAAGACCACATCTTCCATAGGAACTAGTTTTGGTGCCTATTCAAGGTACCATGAGTTCAACTGATTTGGATAGTTCTGAATAGTCTGAATTTATTTTTCCCATATGACAATTTTTAAATGAAAAAATTATTTTTTGAAAAAATGTTTATAAGGATATTATCTTTATTTTACATTCTCTATCCATTAAAATACTTTTTAAGAAAATAAAAAGTAAAAAAATAAATAAATCTGGACTTCTAAACCAGCTGAACTCATGGTTGACTGGTTCCATCTTCCTCAACTACCTAACAAAAGATGTGAGACGAGACTGTCAGATAAAATGGCTCTTCATTTACCTTTCACCTGCAGGAAAAACCGAAACCTGGTTAATCATTATTGTTACTATGAAAGTTCACAACAGTTAAAAAAATGACAGCGTTCTTAACTCCACTGATACCTTACCGTATTTCTCGAGAAGGGATGGTCACAAATTGGCTGAGGGAAGCAAAAAGTATCAAACTTCACCACCATCACACATTTACACTGTCCTTCGGAAATAGATAAGATCATGGAGCTTCCTCCACGTGGCACTGCCATTGTGGTGGCTAACGATAAGGCTAACATTTAACAGTTTTTTTTGTTTTGTAAATCACGAGCCTCTCGTTTTCAAGCCATAGGATTGGAAATGGAGGACTTAAGGCATTATATAACAAGCTGAAGCTGAAGCTTTTCCATCTCTCACTCTGTGTAATAGAGTACTAGTATAGTAACTAGTAGCAAAAGGCAACCCAAAAAAAAAAGGAAAAGGAGATGGCTTCTTCTGTTCTCTCTTCCGCCGCCGTCGCCGCCACCCCTGCCCAAACCAACAAGATCGCCGCCTTCACCGGTCTCAAGGCTGGCGTCGGCTTGCCAGTGAGCAAGAAGACCATTAACACAGACATCACCTCCCTTGCTAGCAACGGTGGGAAAGTAAGCTGCATGCAGGTAAGAACATATATCCCCATACACAATTTGAATTGATTTAGTTTCACGATCTGTTATTATAATTAAAAAAAGAAAACTTACACAAAAATGTGTGTGAAAAATTTGAAAAAACAAAACACCAGGTGTGGCCCCCACTTGGGAAGAAGAAGTTTGAGACCCTCTCCTACCTCCCCCCTCTCAGCACTCAGGCTCTGGGCAAGGAAGTAGACTACCTTCTCAGAAAGGGATGGGTTCCTTGCTTGGAGTTCGAAGTTGGGGTAAGTTGTCTGCAGATTTATATATCTCGTTTTAATTATTAAGTTTATGTTAGAAGGCATACATATTAATCGGATATCTGGTAATAGAATCCAAAAACTGGGTTGATAGTATCAAAAAAGAAGAGGAAGAAGGCATATATATATATATAGATGAGTAAAAATGAGCAACAAATTAATAGTAGTGATGGTTGGGATTAAAGAAGAGTGTTAGTTAATTAGGTGAGGCAATGATAAAAGGGAAGTTAACATATATAGGTGATGGAGTTGGGGTTTTTGGTTATATCTTATATTGATATTTGAGATATTATGATTATATTTGTATGTGGCAGAAAGCACACGTGTACCGTGAGAACCACAAGTCACCAGGGTACTATGATGGAAGATACTGGACAATGTGGAAGCTGCCCATGTTCGGATGCACAGACTCAGCTCAGGTGTTGAAGGAGGTGGAGGAGGCCAAGAAGGCGTACCCTAAGGCTCACGTCAGAATCATCGGCTTCGACAACGTTCGCCAAGTCCAGTGCATCAGCTTCATCGCCTACAGGCCTCCCGGCAGCGAATGAATTCCCCTGACTTAAATTGTATCCACTTCTTTTGTTGTGGTCTTCTGTCTATTTAAACTGTACTTAGTCATTGTAACAACGTTTTCCCCTTTCATGTTTTAATGTCTGCTTCTGTTTCTTTTTTTCCTGTGGTGTCATCATGTCATCCTTATGTCTTTGTATCATCATGTATTTCGGATTTCCAGTTTAAATCAAAATATGAGACCTAATGAATAAGTGTTTTCTCTCTCCCCCCCAATTTGCTTCATGGATTCTATATTGTTCAAATTCTATATATAACGTGGCAAGTTTAATTCTTTCTCTGTTTAACATCATCAAAGAAAAACAAGTTTTATAGCTGAAGGCTTTAGGCCTTAGGGGATATGCTTGTGAATTGAAACTTGTGAAGATCAAGACAAAAATTGCTTCTTGTCTTGATCCTCCAAAACATGAAGGAAAAAAACTCACAAGCGAAATGCTTGAGGTAGATTCTGAACAAAACACTTTGAGAATATGAATATGTTGAACTTAACTTCTAGTTTTCAGCTTGAAAGATTCTGATCAATCAGATAATGTTCTTGGAAAGCTTTTGCTTTACTTGTTCAATTCAACTTTTGGATGTTCATTATATATTCAAGAATTGGTATCTAGAGAGCATGACAAATGAACATCATTTTGTCATAGAATCATGCCCTTTTGAAAGAATATTATAAACAGTTAGAAACAGACTCTTTGATTGGATCCAATTCCTGTTACAAAAGATCACAAAATCAAGGTCAAAGTATAATCAAACAAGAACTTTTTTAGAATATAATCCTGTGCCATATCTTCATGCTTGTCAATTAGAATAGTTCATAAAATCATGAGCAATATCATTGTTTTTCTCAAAGTACCAGACACAGAGTAGAATGTAGTATGATCTGTCATGAAATTATCAGAATCACCCACTAATGATCAGAGTGCTATCCTATTTTTCCTGAACAAGTTTCTAATTGGTAGCCACAGATTACTGGTTGATAAATCATCATCTCATATTAATGGATGTGACTTATTTTGTGAATGGACAAATTTTCTGGGAAAAGTCAAGCTAGGAGCCAAACCAACATTGCATTTAATTTCAATGGCCTTTGAGTTTTAATCAAGGCTTTGATAATTTGACACTATTGAAAGATACATTTGTGGACAAAGCTGTGAGAGTATAAAGAAACAGATAAGAAAGAAGTTTCTCTTTCCTTCACCAAATACCCCCAGAGTGCATTTAGCAATTTGAAAGTTGTAGGGTCCATTTCAAAGATGGCCAAAGGAGAAAGAGGGGGAAAGGGAAAAAAAAGAGGGGAAAAGCTTCAAAAGAAACACTCATTTGTTATTCACAACTTTTCTCATATGAGACTATTTTCTTTAATTTCGTTCTAAATTTTTTATTTTGAGAATAATAAAAATATCTCTTTCATGTTTGTCAGACATCCTTTGAATTATATGTGCACTGTTCAGATTCTTTGATATTTTAGTGTCTATATCAATGTTCCATACTTTCAAAGTTATAGGATATACTTATAGAGTAAATTATATGAATTATCAAAAATTTTTGCTGAAATCATACAATTTGTTTCTTAGTATTTTCCTTAAAAAAATGATTTATCCATATTTCTCCTAAGTCGTATCAAAAATATTATCTGTACTTTGCAAATTATATATATATAAAGTATCAGCACTCTGATTTAAGTCATTCTCACTAATAAAATTTCAATGGGTGAATTTTTCCCAATTTTCCCATTCTATACATGTTAACTTAAACACAAGACTCAAACTCACAAACACACACATGAATATGTCAATGCTAAGCTCAAATTCAAGACCTCACCCAAGCGTGGTGAGTAACACTAACACTAGGTCAACTTACTGTTGATCGATCTTATTATCAATTGTGTGGGAATGTTTGTGTGATTTACTCTATATATAACATAACTAAAACCTTTTTTTTTTTTTTTTGGGAAAAAGTAGTGAGATATGGAGTTTAAAATATGAGGTATTGAGAGGATAAGCAACATATGGTGTATGTATGTTACCACCAAAAGGGAAGAGAAGATCAATGGTCATTGTCACCAACTTGCTACTTGAGGCTGAAGAATGGGTTAGCTGATGTTATTGGTTTGGTTGTTTCTCTTTTGTTCCATTTTGTGATTTTTTTCTATTCCCCTTACCAACAATCCTTTCTTTTACTATGTACACAAATTTTTTATCATAGCAATTAGATCTCAGGTTGCAAATTAAAAGTTACATTATTCATGATCATAAATAATAAAATTTTTAATGGCTTATGGATGATTATTCTTTAGTGTGTAATCTCTCTCTCTTTTCTTCACATGATTTTAAAAAAAATCATTTTTAGACCATTTATAACTTATAATTATGCATTATAAATATATTATAAAAATGTATGCTGGAAAAGATATGAAAAAACATAGATGTAGAGAAAAGAGTAAATTGTATTCAAAATATAAATCCTATATATGCTGAAAAAATTCAATTCAAAATTATTTTTTGTTTAAGGGGCTGTTTAGCACAAGGAGAAGGGAGGGAAATTTTTTGTGAGTTGAATTTTAAAAACTTGAGAAGTGAGATTAAAAGTTTTTAATTTATCTTATCCTTGTGAAAATTTTATAACCCCCTTTTTTTAATTTTTCTAAAATCCAACTCATAAAAATTTTCCCTCTCATCCCCTCCCTATCCCTCTAAATCCCACATACCAAATAGTTCATAAGTGTAGTTTGAATAAGAATGCCTAATTTTTTTTGCCTGAAAAAAAAAGCCTCAGTATGAAATTTTTAAATTTTAAAAGTTAGGACCGAGCTTGGTCAGGTTAAATTAATTTTTTCACAGCTGGAATGGCAAAAGTAACGTCAAGACCAAGGTAATTAAACCCGAACTGGTTACTGAACTGATCGGGATACTGAGTTAAGGGTTAATGGGTCAGACTGGAATCAAACCGGAGTTAATCTGGGACTAAACTGGTGAGAAATTAAAGACTTTAAGATTATAAGTATGAAATTCTAAACAAAAATTTTAAAAAATCTATTTTTTTAAATATATATATATATATATATAAACCGGACCAGACAGATTTTCGATCAGGACCAGCTGGTACGGGTCTGAGAACATGGGTCTAGACCATATTGGGTTGAGTTCATTTTTAAATTTGTGGTTGGACATCAAAATCATTTTGCTTCCAATATTTTGATTTGGACCCAAACAGCAATATTCCGATGAAGGCCCAATAGAAAATCTTTATGTGGGCCAAACCCAACAACAATCAATTCAATTATTGGATGCAAAGTTAGATTGTTTTTATCCAGGCCATGATTTGTATATCGGATCGTGATGATGATGCTTCATATGAGAAATTTAAACGAGTTTCTCTTTGTTGATGAGGTTGAGAAAGTGAGTCTTTAATTATGGGTACATTAAGAGCGCAGGTGAAAACTAAAAATGTTTAAATTAATTATTTTGATAACTTATAAACACAAAATATAACGAAAAACGTTTTCATAATTTATAATTTTATAGACAACGTCCAAGTTGAAAAGTTTGGACCATGTATGCTTCAGTTATTAGTTTTTTTGAGAGAATAGGCTTATTCATGTTACATAAATTCATATATATATATATATATGGACGTAATGAGAATAATAAAAGTACAGGTGGCGTTTCATGTGACATCCACCAAAGGATCCAGGTGCTACATGGCAGCCATATCATACGTTATCATACGTGGCATCTATGTTCTATACTGCCTGCAATGTTATTTTATTAATAAAGTTGCATGTCTTATGGACCTGAATAAGAATTATTAAATTTGCACCCATGTAGATCAAAGTAATTAAATCTGAACCGGCCAGGGCATTAGGTTAAAGGTTAGTGGGTCAAGCCGGAGTTGACCCGGAACTAAACTAGTGAGAAATTAAATATTTTAGAATTATTAATTTAAAATTCTAAAGAAAAATAAAAAAAATAGATTTTTTTTTAAAAAAAAACTAAAACATCTGAACCCGATCGGACCTGATCGGAACGGTTTATTGGCCGGTTTCCAGTCCGAACTGGCTGGTTCGATCCGTGTCTGATTACCATAATGTAGACCAACATTATGAGTATTTATTGCAACAACTTAACGCCCAAATGTTGATCTCTTCATATTCTTCCACGCTGGACTTTTAGAATTATTTGGCCTTCAATGACATGCAGAAGATCTTGGGATTGATTTATCCTTTTTGGATGATATGGACACCTCTTTGGTTACTAGATGCCACGTATAGTGTGGTTGTTATATGCGATGCCACGTCAGTCGCCATGAAGCACATACCAAACAATGTCTAATTTTAAAGGATAACAAGTTTAAGGAAAGCTCAAAACAATTCTAATAACAATTTCTCAGGTTGTGGTTTTTAAGGCATCATCCCAACACGCATCATCCTTACCCTAATAACTGCAAATGCTTCTTGTCTTCATTTGCACATGTTCCATTCAGTTTTTTGTTGGCTTCTCTTATATTTGATAGTGCTGCCTGGCTCCTTGAAAAGTGTTTGTTCATTGACCACTCTCTACTACTAGGAATCAAATAGGTTAATTGTTGTTTGCAAGCTATAACTCAGTACATGTCAACTAATCAAACCAATGAACCGATAAACTAGTTTTTTAGCTGGTTTAGTCAAGAGTTTTGAACGAGTTGACCAGGTTGAATTTTATATATATATTTTTCCTTTCCTCGTTAAGATCGTTTTAAGTTTAAAAAAAATAGCAATCCATCATATTTGTGCTTTAATAACTCTGTTTTGTTAGATTATATGTGGTTTATATATGAATGTTCTATATAATTGTGTATTAATGCTTTTTATTTAAATATTATTTTAACTATGACTTATCTAATCCTAAGTTGACCCCCAGTTTGAACAACTGACCCTTAAACTACTACCTTAACTGATTTATTTACCAATTGAGTTTCAGCACCTTGCTTGCAGCAAACAAAAGCTTCTCTCTTGTCACCAAAATAAATAAATAAATAAAGCTTCTCTTGAGCCTTTACAAAAGTATTGAAGAAATTCCAAGAAATCTCATCTTATAACGGAAACACTGTCTAGCAAAGAAGTAGCAGATCTCTTGCTTAAGCCAACATATAACCTTGATTGCATCAAACAAAATAAAATGAGTGTTAAATAAACTTATACCCACATCCATGAAATTTGAAATAAAATAATTGAATACAAATAGACAACTATAGAGTATTTTTATTAAATATTTTTTTTTGCTCGAGATTTTTATTACAACATAAAAGATGGTAAATTTTATGGGAAAATGACAGAAAAATACTAGCAAAATATGTAAAAGACAAATAAGGATGGTAAATGTTAATAATTCCAAATTGACTAATTTAGAATTTTAATTTGAAATGTTAACCAATGTGTGAAATCACATAAGTGCCCTTACTTTTTATTTTTGAAAAAACCCTAAAACCCCTTGCTAGCTGTCGGATCTCAAAGGCCACGACTCATCACCGGAGCCACGATGTCCTTGCCAGCGACCAGCCGCTAGAACTACAGCACCAATGACCTGTGACCAGAGCTCTGATGAGCTAACATATTTTTTTGAATTTCTTAAACAAAAGTTGTCAATATAAATACTTGAGTTGTTAATAATGATACAAAAGTTATAAACAACTTTTTTTTTTAATTTATGAGACAAAAGCTATCAATATAGATACCTGAGTTGTAATAGCGATATTGAAGTTGTAAAAGGGTTATTTGTTTAGTATCTCTATTAACAACTTAGGTATATATTGGCAATTTTTTTTTTTGAAAAATTCAAAAAAAAAAATATTAAATCTCTGGAGCTTCGGTGAAATTTATTAAGAAATATTCAACAAATAACTTATTTACACTTTTAATATTATTATTAACAACTCAAGTATTAATATTGACGACTTTTGCTTAAGAAATGCAAAAAAATATTAAACCGCTGGAGCTCCGGTGAAAGTTATTAGGAAATATTCAACAAATACCACATTTACAGCTTTAGTATCGCTACTAACAATTCAAATATCAATATATACAACTTTTGCTTGAAAAATACAAAAATATATTTATATAATATTAGACCACCGGAGCTCCAGTGAAAGCTATTCAACAAAAACCCCATATACAATTTTAATATCACTATTAATAATTCAAATATCAATATTGATGACTTTTGCTTGAGAAGTGCAAAAAAAAAAAAAAACCTTTGGAGCACTGTTGAAAGTTGTTAAGAAATATTCAATGAATACCCCTGTTTACAACTTTAGTATCTCTATTAACAACTTAAGTATCAATAGTGACGACTTTTATTTGAGAAATGCAAAATATATATATATATTAGACCGCCGGAACTCTAATGAAAATTATTACAAAATATTCAACAAACACTTCATTTACAACTTTAGTATCGCTATTAACAACTCAAGTATCTATATTGATAACTTTGGTTTGAGAAATTCCAAAAAATTTATATATATTAGACCACTGGAACTTCAATGGCCGATCGCCAACAAGGACACTAGAGCTTCGATTATGAGAGGCCGGCAAGGAGTTTTAGGGCTTTTTTTTAAAAAAAAAATAAAAGTAACAGCATTTATATAATTTCACACATTTGCTAACATTTCAAAATTCCAAATCAGTCAATTTGAAGTTATTAAAATTCACCACCCTTATTTGTCTTTGAGAAATTCTTGTATAAACCTCGTTTGTCACATCATTTGTAGTTTAACCAATTAAAACACAATGACCAAATTTATATTAATTCTAGTCGGCTGCTCATGTGATTCACATTTTTATTTCTCTTAAAATATAAATCTCTTACTTAAGGCTTTGTTTGGTTGGAGGTTAGGTTAGGTTGGGGCAGGTTGGGGGTAAAAAAGTGGTGTTTGATTTGAAGGAGGTTAGGTTAGGTGTTGGATGTTTTTTTATTTTCTAGTGGTAACCTAACCTAAGTTCTGAAACCTCCAAAATTGGGGTTTTTCCTAGGTGAGAGAATATTTGTCTTCAATTGTGACTAAATTGCCCATGACAATTTTTTAAAATTCCAACACTGCCCTAACTTGACCTCCTGATTCAACGAACTTTCCAAATCATAATAATTTTATAAATAATTATTTATATGCTTACACGAATAATTATTTTATGAATAATAATTTTATATAAATAATTATTATTAATAAATACATTATAAAAGAAGAAAGAAAATATGTAGAAGGGCATTTTAACCTCCTCTAACCTAACTTAACTTAAATAAACCTCACTTAACCTAACTTTCGTTGAACCAAACAACGTTATAACCTTTTCTAACCTAACTTAAGTAAACTTCACTTAACTTAACCTTCGTTGAACCAAACAAAGCCTAAGATTTCATAGGTGATGAAAAAAGTAAATCTTGTGAAACCTTTAATTTTATTAAAATTCCAGCTAATATTTAGGATAAATGTCAAATCAACTCATGAGTTATTGTATTTTAATTGGTTAAACCATAAATGACATGAAAAAACTTATTCATGCAAGAATTTTTCTCTGTCTTTTAAATATTTTGACAATATTTTTTGTCATTTTCCCCAAATTTTATTCATACAAGAAAGAACCTATAATAACAATACTATGCTGGTCTTATTTATAAGTCCAAGTTAACTAAGAGCCCATTTGATTCAACCCCATTGCATGCCTGCAATGATAATCATGATTGCATTACCAAGAGAAGAGTGTTTGGTTGTTCTTTAGCATAGTAATAGGGTTTACCATAGTAATGATGATTACCAAAAACTTAGTAATCCTCATCATACTTCCCCCCTATGAATCATCATTACCATCCATTACATAGTCTAAAAAGTCCAATTTACCCTTTAGTTTTCCTTATTTTTGTATCACTTATCTTATTTCACTTGTCGTATCACGTCACAACTGCCACCGCCACAACCTCTTCCTCTTCCACCGCTGTCACCTCCACCCTCTGCCGCCGCCGCCTCTTCCTCACCCCTGCCGCCGCTGCCACCACCTCCTCTGCCGCCATCGGCCCACCACCTACCACCATCTCTTCCACCCCGCCGCCCGCCGCCACTTCCTCCTCCACCGCCACCCTCACCCCCACCGCCCACCGCCACCACCACCACCTCCTTCTCCCCCACCACCCCCATCATTGCCACCACCACTACCTCCTCTTCCTCCATCCCCGCCGTTGCTGGCTTGTAACTATTTTTTCTACAAATATTATATTAAAGAGTAAAATAGACTTTGTGTAATATATTAATTTTAAATAATTGTTAAAATATTAATTTATTGTATGTTGCTTAAAAATCAAACCAAACACTACCCTTGTAATTAATATTGCATTGCATTACCATCGCATCGCATTGTATTGCACCGTAGTGTGTAATGGGATCGAACCAAACGGACCCTAACTCTCACATGCTAAGAATAGTTAGTTAACTCATTAATTATGAGTCAAATTTCTAATTTTGTCTTTATCTATAATTGTTTCCAAAAGTTAACATGAATATTTTTTTTTATTGTAATTTATAGGGGAAAAAAATTAAAAAAAACGCATTTATTATTCTAAAATTGGACTTATAACAAAGATTAAAAATTTTTATGAAAATAAATTTATAAATAGGTTCAGAATTGTATGATTTAATTTATATTTATTATCCCAAGATTCCTTATTGTTCTTGGAAATCTCAGAAGCCTTTTTTCCTAAAAGCAAATTATTCAATTATAGGTATGATTAAATAGTCAAAGCAATTCTTTCCCACATCCACAACTAAATTTCTACAACAAAATGGTGTCACTCTTGCATTACGAAAAATTATTCCAGAATATGTGAGATCTCCACATTTTCCTTTAAACTTGTTTAAACACTCTTGTATGAACTCATAATTTCTTGGACTCTGTTCTGGTGTTGAAGCTTCATCAACCTTCTTAAATTCTTCTGGATATGAGATTCCGCATGTAAACCATTGAGTAGTGATGCCAAAATTAACACCGTTATTGTTGCAAATGAGTGTTTTGGTAGTGCCATGATTTGTTTTGTTTTTTTGTGAAGTTGAAGATGAAAATGTTGTTTTAATAGGTAATCGAAGGCAATGGAAAAATAATTCTTTTAAAAACGGGGGTTAAGAACAAACACGTGCAAGCTCACAATATGAAAAGCGTTTTTATAATTTATTGATTTAAAGATAACTTTTTTTTTTTACCAGTGATTTAAAGATAACTTACGAGTTAATTTAGAAGTATATATTTATTAATTCATAAGATGTGTGTTAAAGACACACAAACCTAAAGTGAATGGTATTCCCTATAGTCCTTTTTACAAGCCCCAATGTTGGAGTTTAGTTAATTAGTAAAAAGTATTACGATACTAGGTTAGAATTGCGGGGTGGAAAAAAAATAATGCTTCAAACAACACATATTATTATCTCCATTTTTAATATAAGAGTTAGTTAACTAATTTGAAATGTTGGCAAAAAAAAAAAAGTTAACTAATTTGAAATAATTAAAAAATTAATTATTTAGTTATTTGTAACAAATATAAGTTAGTTTTCTTAAAATACCATCTTTCATCACAACTACCATTAAATAGAAATATTTTAATATATGCAATCAATAAAGATACTTTTAAAAAAAAATACAAATTTAGAAGACAAAGTGAATTGTTACATTATATTTAGAATAAAATCTAACTTTGCAACTCGTTCGTATGTTAAGGACCCATGTTGTATTGTATATCATGAAACATGCAAAAAATCCTTACAAACCACCAAACACTTGGATCAATTAACAAGGCGTTGTTCTAGCTTAATCAAGAACCTCGAGTTCAAGACTTGGGAACGCAACAGTACTAGGTGATAGGGGCACCACCTGAAAAAAGGATCATGTCATACCTCAAATCCGAATTAGTCTGGCCCCATGGAGTTTCCTGTGACAAAAGGCTGGCGTGGGACACCGGGTGCATACCAAATATATATATATATATATAATCATTACAATAAGAAACAGCAAGTATAAGCATGACAATCTTGCGAAAGCATCTTCATGAACCAACATATTGAAAGTGAAAACCCCCTACCATCACCAACCAAGTTCAATAACAATGCTTAAAAGGCCAGTAAACAAGAAGAGTAAAGATGTTTAAGATGTAAACAGACACATACAACCCAATATATCAAATAATTTGCCACCTAAATAAATCTTGAGGCCTAAGAAGAGTATAGGGCAAGGGCAATACAATTAATCTAAGCAGTCTCTTGCTGTGTTTGCTCTAAAATTCTACATTAATACACAAATAGTCTTCGAAAAATTTTCTCTACATTCTATCTCCTTACTATAAATCCCAATAGCAAATACCCAAGAAAACTTTACGAGTCTTGATGCCAAGCAAAGCAAGGCAACAATGAAGGAGTTACAATTTCACATTTAATATGAAAACTAGTTGTAATAAACCAAACCAAGAGCTTATAAGATGCATTAACGAGAGAATACTGGATTAATCACTAAATATGAGACAATCTTTGAAATTTATCTAAATAAATTTACAAGGATGATCAGAATCACAAATTCTATACAGGACACGTGGTGATCATCTTATGCTAAACCAAAAAAACACCCAGATCCAACCACCTTATATTACAATAGAACATGCTCTTTACATATCAAACCTTCTCCACAATACAGGGTTTGCTTTTCTGCTGTTCCATCATCAAACTATCCACAAAAATATCAGCATTAAGATGATCACCAGACCAAAACATATGATATATACATAGCTAACAACTTCTTGCTTTCCGTCCAAAACATTCAAAATTCTCCCTAGTTTTGTCAAGTCTTTAAAGGTGGTGGCACTAAGCTCCTTATATGTACACTTCCTCTGAATGAAGTTTTAAGCAAAAGCAGGGATGCTCGAATTCTGACGATCCCTGTTGAGACAATCAAATCCTTCTACCCTAACTGCAGCCGGGGTGGGTCCAAATTTCATCCTAGCACAACCTCCTTTACGAGATGCTGAGGAGGGAGATGGCAGTCCTGATGGGGATGAATTTCCCAGTATGGAAGCATTCTTTTCATCTCCAAACCTCGCATCTTGAACCAATGGATTTGCAGCTCGGACAGGAGGAGACCCACAAAAATATGGTGGTGATGCAGCTACCTGATTTGCATATTCTTCCCCATGATTCTCCTGTTGAAATTAAGATACCAATTAGCCAGTGTACTTTCACATCCATGGAAGATCCATAAGGGCAAAAACTAGAATTTCGGAAACTAACAGTCTCTGTAACGAGATTCAATCACAAGAGTTCTAGATATTTAAAAGAAAACTACCACGCTCTACTATGCAGTTTGCAGTACCAACGACTTACCTTCCTAAGAATAATGTCCAGAAGCTCTGCCCCAGCTTTAGACTCAGACCCAGTTTGTTGGCTGGAAGCAAAATCACAAGCACAGAACAGATCAGCCTCACAACACTTCTAAAAGACAATAATTTCATCAAATACCGTAACACTGATTAAGAGTAGTACCTCAAATGCCATCTAAAGGGCCTTATAGGCATATCAGATAAAACCCCAACTCGGCGTGGCTTAGGGCAAATGACAGGGTTCTGATCAGTATTAGGGACAGAGCCTCTCATGACATCACAGGCTGCAAAGGCGTTCTGCTGAAGACTATAACAATTCATCTTGACAAACAATTTCACTCCTCAGTAGAACGCCTAGGCACGGGAATAACAAAATAAATTAAGGACACGCCCTACAATCAAGGCGAAAATTAGATCTAGAGATCAGATGAAGAAACCTGAACCATTTCTTTACTAATTTCCATGAAGGCGAGGATAAAAAACGTACATATCATTATGAACACCAGATCTGAATTCTAGGCTTTGAAAAACCTTCAAATTTACTTTCAAGTCACGCAAAATAAAAAATAATAACAAAACGCTTTGCCAATTTTCATGCTAACAAACTAGAAATCTGGTGCATAATTACACAGAAAAACAAAAAACAAAGTACAGCGAGAATTTCAGCAGATCTGGCCGAGAAAACAATTTTTTCAAACATATTTACCCAGCAAAGAGGATGAAATGGATCAGATCTAACATAAAGAGCTTCATAACAAAAAGAAAACTAAGACGGTGAAGGAAACTAGAAGAAGTACAGTAGTCCGTACATCGAAGGAGAAGTACCTTGTTGGAAATCTCCACAAAGAAAAAACTCAACGGAGCTTACCACGAGGAGAGCAAATTTAAGGGAGCAGGATCCAATTTATAGGGCTGAACGAAACCATGTTTTAGGGTATTGGGGTTCCGGAGATCACTGTACGACGTCGTTCTCAAGTGATATTCTTGACGTCACACGTGTGCGGTGATTTTAGAGGCCAAGGATGAGTAATTTAGATCCTGCGTTTTTATTTTGATCACTAATCACTAATCACCAGCAAGATCATATATTCATATATTTATAGGCAAAAAATAAAAAAAAGTAAAATAAAAGGTATGGTAATCTATAGGAGTTAAGGTAGGATGATGAAATAATATTTTACTCCTAGATATAAGAGTTTGAAGATATTTACTTTATTTTTAAGGACTTGTTTGATAGGATGGAATTGGGTATATGGAAATGGAATTGGAATCCAATTCTATGTTTTAAGCATGTTTGGTAGCATGGAATTTGAAACAATTGCAATTCCATATCCATCAAAACATATGAATTTGGCTTCCATGCTCTGACCCAAAGATTTCTAATTCCATGTCCTTATTTCCACTTTTAACCTCTTCCTCTTCACAGTTGCCCGACTCCCTCTCGCCCGGCCTTCGACCACAGGCGAGGTCCACTAGCGACTTGTTCTTGCAAATATGGCAGCGAGGATAACGGTAGCGACGGCGATGGCGACCAGCTCCATCATTCTTCATTCATATGAGATCTGACCATCGTCTTCGTCCATCACCAGATCCCCTTTTCCTTCTTCTCCTTTTCTTGTCTTCATCCATTCTGGATTACAATTTTGTGCTCACCATTAACAGCCATATGTGATTTGCTTTTCTAATTTAGTTCTTATGTTGTTCCGTATTAGAAGATTCAGCAGCGGGTCTTTGAACTGGAGGACAAATAATGTATCCAAGGGCACTGCTAATGAGAACAAACCCTATTAATTAGTTAGCTAATTAATCAAGTAGTTTAATCAATCTCAATGTTACAGTGCATCTGAAACATAAGAGGTAGAGGGCTTTTTTTAAAAAAAAAAAATTTAGATGGGCATTTTGGACATTTCATATAAAAATCATGTCTCATTTCCACAACATACCAAACATACTTTCAGATCCAATTTCCATATTCATCTCCATTTTCAATTCATTCAAAATCAATTTTATTGTATCAAACGGACCCTAAATATTTACACTAATTGTATTCATATCAAGTATTATAAGAGTATCCAGTCTTAGGGTTTTTTTTATTATTATATAAAGTGTGGTGATAGTGCGATTAATAAAAAGCATATGCACATGGAAAGCACGAGGAAAAAAAAGGTGATAGGAGATTGATGATTGCAAGCCTAAGGTAGGAAAATCAAGATCCTCTTTAGCTCCCAAATATAGGAGTTAGAAGATATTTACTTTTCTAAATAGTTACATCAATTGTATTCATAACAAGTATTATAAGAGTGTTCGGTCCTAGGGATTTTTCATATAAAGTGTGGTGCAGATGCGATTAATGAAAAGCGTAGGTAGATGAATAGCACGATAGAAGAAA
This sequence comes from Inga laurina, assembly GCA_963855925.1. Taxonomy (NCBI): domain Eukaryota; kingdom Viridiplantae; phylum Streptophyta; class Magnoliopsida; order Fabales; family Fabaceae; genus Inga; species Inga laurina. The sequence continues at coordinate 45,957,081 of OY979702.1, read as the reverse complement.
AAAAAGGTGATAGGGATTAGTGATTGCAATTGAGAATTCGAAGCTTAAGGTAGGATAATGAAATGCTCTTTTGCTCCTAAATATAGGAGTTAGAAGATATTTACTTTATTTATAAATATTTACATCAAATTGTATTCATAACAAATATTATAAGAGTATTCATTCCTATGGCTTTTTTATATAAAAGTGTGGTGGTGATCCGATTAATAAAAAGCATAGGCACATGGAAAGTACGATAGAAAAAAAATGTGATAGGTGATTCATAATTGCAATGGAGAATTTGAAGCTTAAAGTAGGATAATGAAGCCCAGCAAGGGTACGGTTCAAAAAAAAAAGTAGGATAATGAAATACTCTTTTACTCCTAAATATAGGAGTTAGAAGATATTTACTTTATTTCCAAATAGTTACATCAAATTGTATTCATATAGAGTATTATAAGAGTATTCTGTTACACCCTTGTCTCAAATTGTACTCCAGCAAAAAATGATATGCGGTTCAGTGGATAACACATGAATAACATAAATATATTGATAATATGTGCATGATTACAGAAAATCCCCATAAGGTTTCATATATGATACTTACGATTAAGGTAGCCGCACAAGGCTACTAGGGTGTCTAAACTCATCTCGACTGTACTTTTCCCAAAATTATAACCTGGGCTATCTTTACATATTTCTGTCTAAGGAATCTATTTCCGAACTCGGCATTATCAAATTCACTGCCAAAAGATGAAATTGCCCTTGACAGCCCTACTTTAAGGGTTTCAGGGGCGTTTTCATAATTATGCTTTTTCGAACTTTTCAGAAAAAGTAACCAACTATAATCCCACCTAATTTTCACTCTTGAACTCAATGGAACCATCAAATCATTGAAAATCCAACTCTAACCCCTCCAAACTAGCCTTGGCCAAAATTCTCAGTTCTCCGAAAAAATTGGGGTTTTTCGATTCTAACTCCGCAAACGTGCTCCTTTATACTCCTAACCACTTTATTAATCATTACATTAGGTTAGAACTACCATTTAGTACCAATTTTGGCAGCATAACACTTAGACAACTCAATTTCCAAAATTTAAAACCAACGGCAATCCGGCAAAATTTCACCGATTTAATTGCCTATAACAGCCAAAATAGTTAATATACGAAGGTTTGGAAGTTACTTCAAGCTCCTTTTAGCTTTTTCTCAATGTACTTGAACCCTAGCTCACTTCAACACAAGAAATTGAGCTTCCAAACCTTAAATTATACAGAAGAGTGGCTTAGAAACGGAGTTATACGCGTTAGTAGCCAATTTATCGAAGAAATCGACTTACCGTACAAGATCTCTTCCTTCTTCTCTCTCTAAGCTCTCTTAACTTTCTCTCACTAGTTCAAATCTGTTAGGACGTCACAATGGTTGAAGGAAGAAGGAGATGATGATATTTATCATATATTTACATTATTTTATTCATTTGTTTCATTTTCCAAAAATTCTAAAAATTAAGTTTTATGTACATAAACCTTATGTATATGTAACCAAGCTCATTAAGCCCAACCAATATTTTCTTCCTCTTGCTACATGTAGGAGACACCTAGGGGTCTTACCCTTTGGTCTCAATTGGCTTACAACTTGTTCCGGTTACGTATATATGTAAAGTTTCAATTTTGGTCAAAATTGCACTTTTTGCTCAAATTTTCCAAAAATTCATATTAAATTGACCAAAATATTCTAAATATATTTTTCCCTTTTATTTTCCTTAATTAATTGAAATTAACTTCAATTAATCAGAAAATAATTAATTTTGTGATAATTTGGCAAAATTACGATTTTGTCATTATTTTTTTAATTCAATTTCTTTTCTCATTTTTCTTTGGCCAATTCCCTTATATTTTTTTGACAAAATATTTTCTCTAATATTTCTCCCCCACTTTTGGACCTTAATATTGGGTTTTTTTAAATTACCTATATTAATTCCATAATTATTTTGCTCATAATTATGTCACTATTTTATTGAATTTCTCAACCAATTACAATATATTTGTTGAATATAAAATTTAGGGTGCTACATATTCAATCCTAGGGTTTCTTTTTATATAAGTGTGATGGTGATCTGATTAAAAGAAAGCATAGACACATAGAAAGTATGATAGGAATAAAGGTGATAGAGGATTAGTGGTTGCAATGGAGAATTCAAAGCTTAAGGTAGGATAACGAAATACTCTTCTATTCCCAAATATAGGAGTTAGAAGATATTTACTTTATTTTTAAATATTTACATCAAATTGTATTCATGCCGAGTATTATAAGAGTATTCAGTCCTAGGGTTTTTTTTTTTTTTAATATAAGGTGCGGTGGTGATGCGATTAATAAAATGCATATGCACATGGAAAGTACAAAAGAAAAAAAAGGTGATAGGGGATTGGTGATTGTAATGGAGAATTTGAAGGAAGGTTAAGGTACGGTTGTAACACCCTAAAATTTATATTCACCAAAAGTATTGTAAATATTTGAGAAATTCAATAAAATTGTAAATATTGTTGAATTTAGAATTTATGAATTTATAAATGTTCAATTTCATAAGAAATTGGGCAAAAACAATTAAGGAATTAATTTGGGTAATTTAAAAAGCCCAATATTAAGGTCCAAAAATGAAGAAATGTTAGAGAAAATATTTGGTCCAAAAATAGATGGAAATTTGCCAAAGAAAAATAAGAGAAGAAATTGGATTAGAAAGGTAATGGTAAAATCGTAATTTTGCCAAATTATTGCAAAATTAATCATTTTCCAATTAATTGAAGTTAATTTCAATTAATTAAGGAAAATAAAGGGAAAAAATATATTTGAAATATTTTGGTCAATTTAATATGAATTTATGGAAAATTTGAGCAAAAATGCAATTTTGACCAAAATTGAGACTTTACATATATACGTAACCTGGACAAGTTGTGAAGTCAATTGAGACCATAGGGAGGGACCCCTAGGTGTCTCCTACATGTGGCATAAATAAGGAAATATTGATTGGGCTTAATGAGCATGGTTATATGTACATAAGTTCATTTTTGAAATTTTGGAAAATAAAACAAATAAATAAAATATTGCAAAATATATGATAAATAAATATATCATCATCCTCTTCATCCCATTTTCATGCTGCAACATACCTGAAATAACAGAGATAAAGTTGAGAGAGTTTAGAGAGAGAGAAAGAGAAGAAAAATCACAAGGTAAGCCGATTTCTCCGACGATTTCGCTTCTAACGCGTATAACTTCAACTCTAAGCTACTCCTCTTTGTTATTTAGGGTTTGAAGGCTCAAAAATATGTTCTCTAAAGGTTAGGGTTTCAGCCATCTTTGGGGAAAAGCTTGTGGGAGCTCTGGGTAACTTCCAAACCTTCGTATATTAAATATTCTAGCTGTTGTGGGCAATTTAATCCGTGAAATTTCGCCGGATTGCCATTTATTTTAAATTTTGGGAAAGTGTGTGCCTAAGGGTTATGCTGCCCAATTTTAGTTCAAATAGTTGTTATAACTCAATTAGATGGTTAATAATGTAACACCCCAAATTTTATATTCACCAAATATATTGTAATTATTTGGGAAATTCAATAAAATGGTGAATATTCATGAATTTAGAATTTATGAATTTATAAATGTTCAATTTCATGGGAAATTGGGCAAAAAATAATTATGGAATTAATTTGGGTAATTTAAAAAGCCCAATATTAAGGTCCAAAAATGAAGGAATATTAGAGAAAATATTTGGTCCAAAAATAGATGAAAATTGGTGAAAGAAAAAAATAAGAGAAGAAATTGGATTAGAAAGGTAATGGCAAAATCGTAATTTTGCCAAAATAGCACAAAATAAATTATTTTCCAATTAATTGAAGTTAATTTCAATTAATTAAGGAAAATAAAGGTTAAAAATATATTTAGAATATTTTGGTCAATTTAATATGAATTTATGGAAAATTTGAGCAAAAAGTGCAATTTTGACCAAAATTGAGACTTTATGTGTATACGTAACCGAAACAAGTTGTGAAGCCAATTGAGACCATAGGGAGGGACCCCTAGGTGTCTCCTACATGTGGCATAAAGAAGAAAATATTGGTTGGACATGATGGCATGGTTACGTGAATGTAGGAAGTTATGTACATAAAATTGGATTTTAGCAATTTTGGAAAATTAAACAAATTATTATAATATTATGAAATATTAGAATATAAGTTCATCTTTCTCATTCAGCTGCTCATTCACGCACAGCAGACCTGAACCATAGAGAGAGAAGGTTGAGAGAGTTTAGAGAGAGAAATAGAAGAAAAATCACAAGGTAAGCCGATTTCTCCGACGATTTCGCTCCTAACGCGTATAACTCCGACTCTAAACTACTCCTCTTTGTTCTTTAAGGTTTGGAAAGCTCAAATTTGGTGTTTTGAAAGTTAGGGTTTTCAGCCATCTTTGAGAAAAGCTAGTGGGAACTTGAGGTAACTTCCAAACTCTTGTGTATTGACTATTCTAGCTGCTGTGGGCAATTTAATCGGTGAAATTTCGCCGGATTGCCATTGGTTTTAATTTTTGGAAATGGGTATGTGGGGCTGTTATGCTGCCCAAATTGGTACTAAATGGTAATTGTAACCTAATGGAATAGTCAATAAAGTGGTTAGGAGTAGAAAGGAACGTGTTTACGGAGCCGAAACCGAAAAACCTCAAATTTCCCCTTAAAACCTATATATTTCGGTCAGCATTGTAAATGGGTCTTAGAGTTGGATTTTCAATGATTTGATGATTCCATTGGATTCAGTGGGCGAAAATAGGTGGGGTTACAGTTGGGCACTTTTTCAGAAAATGCTGAGAAAGCATAATTACGGAAACACCCCCCTAAAACCCTAAAAGTAGGGCTGCCAAGGGCAATTTCGTAATTTGAAATTGAATTTGGTAATTTTGAGTCCGGAAATGGATTCCTTGGATGGAAATACGTCAGGATAGCCCTAGTCAAAAATTTGGAAAAACGTGCCATCGGGCCGGGTACGGCGGGGCCGGGGTCCCGGGGTCCCGGGGGCATTTTGGTCAATTTTCACCATAGGTTAATATAACCACAAGAAACACTATGGAAGTGTCTAAAATGATACTTGGATAGGTTATGACCTATTTCTTGTACATTTGATGGTTTAGGACCGCGTTGGACGCCTATAGTTGACACGTCTTACGAGGTGGACCCTTTGAGACAGGAAAGAGGTTAAGGTAGGACTACTATCTCTCATATACTATGTGACTATTTGTATGATGCGTGTTACTGTATTTTGTGATCTGAACACGTGCTGGAGGCACATTACCTAGCTGTGGTCTAGGACCTAGCTGAGGTACACTAGTCTTACCTAGCTGTAGTCAAGGACTCGGCTGAGGTACATGTAGGGGTTTCAACGGGTTAGTTGGCCCTGAATTTTGTGTACACACATGGATGACATGAATTTTCATTTTACTTGATACGGTGCATTGCATATTTAATTTTCGCATTTTATATGTTGATCGTATGTTTCTACTGAGATTCCTTGGAATCTTACCCCTTTTTCTAAACCAAATGTCTCAGCGGGTGCCAGCGGTTCAAAAGGCAAGAACATAGTTCTGGGAAACTAACGGGCATGTTTCTCAAGACACAGTTGGTGGTTACATTTAGCCTCTACTTGGAATATTTTGGGATATTCTGTATATATTTGTAATTATTAGTGAATTTTGCTCTGTTAATGTCTGTCTGTAAACAAATATTTATTATCAGTATAACTGTACTTTTCTGTTTGCCTATGGAACTTGTTCATTATTGCCCTGCGCATATCAAAATGGAAACGGATGTTGACAAATAAAGTGGTTAGGAGTAGAAAGGAACGCGTTTATGAAGACGAAATCATAAAACCCCGATTTTTCCCGGAGAACACCATAATTTTGGCTAGGGATATTTGAGGGCCTTAGAGTTGGATTTTCAATAATTTGATGGTTCTATTTGGGTTCAGGAGGGAAAATTAAGTGGGGTTACAGTTGGGCACTTTTTCAGAAAAGGCCGAGAAAACATAATTACGGAAATGCCCCTAAAACCCTAAAAGTAGGGCTGCCAAGGGTAATTTCATAATTTGACATTGAATTTGATAATTTTGAGTCCGGAAATAGATTCCTTAGACAAAAATACGTCAGGATAGCCCTAGTCAAAAATTTGGAAAAACGTGCCATATGAGCGGGTACGGCAGGGCCGGGCCGGGGTCCCGGAGGTATTTTGATAAATTTTCACCATAGGCTAATATAACCACAAGAAACTCTACGGAAGTGTCTAAAATGATACTTGGATAGGTTATAACATATTTCTTGTACATTTGATGTTTTAGGATCGAGTTGGACGTCTATAGTTGACACGTTTTACGAGGTGGACCCTTTGAGACAGGAAAGAGGTTAAGGTAGGGACTACTATCTCTGATATACTATGTGACTATTTGTATGATGCATGTTATTGTATTTTGTGATCTGAACACATGCTGGAGGCACATTACCTAGCTTTGGTCTAGAACCTAGCTGAGGTACATGTAGGGGTTTCAACGGGTTAGTTGGCCCTGAATTTTGTGTACATACACGGATGATATGAGTTTTCATTTTACTTGATATGGTGCATTGCATATTTAATTTTGGCATTTTATGTGTTGATCGTATGTTTCTATTGAGATTCCTTGGAATTTCATCCCTTTTTCTAATCCAAATGTCTCAACGGGTGCCAATGGCTCGAAAGCCAAAGATGTAGAGAAGGGAAACTAACGGGCACGTTTCCTAAGATGAATACAGTGGTTGTATATAGTCTGTATGTGAAATAGTTTTGAAACATTATGTACATATTTGTCATTATTATCGATTTCTGCTTTGTTAATGACTGTCTGTAAACAAATACTTATTATCAGTATGACTGTACTTTTCTGTTTGCCTATGGAACTTGTTCATTATTTTCCTGCGCATATCAAAATGGAAACGGGTGTTGACAACGGTAATGAAATACTCATTTGTTACTAAATATAAGATTTAGAAGATATTTGTTTTATTTCTAAATATTTACATCAAATTGTATTCATAACAAGTCTTATAAGAGTATTCAGTCCTAGGGTTTTTCATATAAAGTGTGGTGGAGATGCAATTAATGAAAATCGTAGGTAAATGGACAGTATGATAGAAAAAAGGTCATAGGCATTGGTGATTGCAATTGAGAATTCGAAGCTTAAGGTAGGATAATGAAATGTTCTTTTGCTCCTAAATATAGGAGTTAGAAGATATTTACTTTTTTTTATAAATATTTACATCAAATTGTATTCATAATGAGTATTATAAGAGTATTCAGTTCTAGGGTTTTATATGTAAAGTGTGCTGGTGATCTGATTAATAAAAAGCATAGGCACATGGAAAGCACGATAGAAAAAAACAAAAAAAGTGATAGACGATTCGTAAGTGCAATGGAGAATTCAAAGCTTAAGCAGAATAATGAAATGCTCTTTTACTCCTAAATATAGGAGTTAGAAGATATACTTTATTTCTAAATATTTACATCAAATTATATTCATACCGAGTATTATAAGAGTATTCAGTCCTAGGGTTTTATATATATATATATATATATAAGTGTGGTGGTGATCTGATTAATAAAAAGGGTAGGCACATAGGAAGTACGATAGAAATAAGGGTTAAAGGCCAATTTTGCCCCAGAAGTATTCACTGGGGGCCAATTCGGGGCCGAAAGTATTTCGAGGGCCATTTTTGCTCCGGAAGTTTCAAATTGGGACAATTTTGCCCGGGAAGTTTCAAATTTTTACCCTAACGTTAGTTGACTGTTAGCCTGAGCAAATTTGCTCCAAATTTGATACTTTCAGGGCAAAATAGCACCTTAACCCAATGACCGTTAGTCAGGCGCATCGAACACCATGCGACGTGCTGTGCTCTTCCAGCCGCTAAACCCTACCTCCGGCTGAGCCAGGGGACAGGCTGTAAAACAGAAAAGAGAACTCTTCTCGAGGCCCATGCTGACTTCTCCAGACTCACTAACGTTGCTGTCAACTGCCACGTCCTGGTTCAGGAATTTTGACCCGATTCCCTTTCAAACTACGCGTGCTGCATGCTATCATAAGACTGAGCCAGGGTGGGCAAGCACCGTTCACATCGAACCTTTCCCCTCTTCAGCCTTCAAAGTCCTTATTTGAATATTTGCTACTACTACTAAGATCTGCATTGACGGCCACTCCGCCCGAGCTCTGAAGTATGTGACCTATACCTATCGTCAGGGTAAGTGCTAGTCCTTGATGAGTAGAAAGGTGTGGCAGCCGCTGCAAACCCTGAGGCGCGCACCTAGGTGGAGTAGCCGTCAATGCAGATCTTGGTGGTAGTAGCAAATATTCAAGTGAGAACTTTGAAGGCCTAAGAGAGGAAATGTTCCATGTGAACGGTACTTGCACATGAGTTAGTCGACCCTAAGAGACGGGGGAAGCCCGTCTGATAGAGTGCAGCATGCGTACTTTGAAAGGGAATCAGGTCAAAATTCCTGAATCAGGACGTGGCAGCTGACAGAAACGTTAGTGAGTCTAGAGACTTCGGCATGGGCCTCGAGTTCTCTTTTTTGTTTAACAGTTTGCCTATCCTGACTCAGCCGGAGGTAGGGTCCAGCGGCTAGAAGAGCACAGCATGTTGCATGGTGTTTAATGCGCCGGACTAACGGTCATTGGGTTAAGGTGCTATTTTGCCCCGGAAGTATCAAATTTGGAGCAAATTTTCCCAGGCTAACGGTCAACTAACGTTAGGGCAAATTGCTCCAAATTTGAAACTTCCAGGGCAAAAATTGTCCCAATTTGAAACTTCCGAAGCAAAAATGGCCCTCGAAATACTTCTGGCCCCGAATTGGCCCCCAGTGAATACTTCCGGGGCAAAATTGGCCTTTAACCCTAGAAATAAAGGTGATAGGGGATTGGTGTTTGTAATGGAGAAGATGAAGCTTAGGATAATAAAATAGCCTTTTGCTTCTGAATATATAGGAGTTAGAAGATTTTTACTTTATTTCTAAATATAATATTTTAATGTGAATAAACTGAGCTCTGAATTTCACTTTATTATTCAAGAAAATCTCTTGAGAGAGGCATTTTAGTCAAAAATCTCGATCTAAATTAGTTGATAGCTTGCCTACCTTATAATAAGATTTAGAAAACACGTAGGCTTGGGTGGCCCAAAAGGTTATAAAAAAATTTTCAATTCACTGTATCTCCCAAATTTATAATATATGAGTTATACAAGAAGTTTCCTTTAATTCAAAATATATGATTTCAATCCCCCATATCTTCAAAGTTTATAATCTTCCCTAAAGTATGTCTATTGAGTACATATAATAGGGGGTTTTCATTCTAGTCTAGTTCAATGTGCATAATTAAAGAGCATATTTTATGTTAATCAGTATGTATTCGTTATAAATAATTAATTTAATTAATTTTTTTAATATCCACAAACTAATTATTTTGTTCATATGTCAAGAAGTGAAGGTACTATTAAAAATATAAAAAGGTATTATTAAAGATCCGGCGATAATAATTCCATACTTATTGTTAACAATTGAGAATAATAAGTGTTAATCATTAAGGAAGGTGTTTGGTGTCTATTCGCTACAATACCCCATAAATCAGTACTCTTTCCGATTTTTAATATAAAATATATTTATTTAATTTAGTTAGATTAGGGAAGTTAGTTAATATAACATATATTCTGTAAAACATTATAGCCATCTTCCTTATTAATTCCATTATTCCTTCTCTTCTTTGATTATTGTAGGGAAGTGTCAATAGGGGTGAATTAGGGAAAAAATGGGCAAATATAAAAACTTTGTATATTTTATATTTAAGACTGAGATCAACTCTTTAAATATGTCTTATATTAAGAATCCGAGGGAGTATTTGATTATGGAAATAAGTATCTCAACTAATGAAGGAAATTGTCTTATTGCAGAATATCTTGACCAGATTTCACATTAATGAAAAACTAATTCACGATTGCAAGAAAAAATAGACTTTGTATAAAGAAGGTAAAGAACATGAATGCTCCGGGTCACAAAATAGGAAAAAGAAGGTTGATGATTATTTGCAAAATCAAATAAGAGACTTTCCACATTGTTCCAAACTTCAAATATTGTCAGAGTATATGAAGATGAAGCTTGTCTAATTTTGTTTTTAAAAACAAAAAACTTAAACACTTATTTAGAAAATTGTTTTCACTAAATTGTTTCTAAAAAAATAAAAAATAAAAGTAGTTTTTAGTTGTTTTTTATTTTTATTTTTTTATTTTTTATTTTTTGAAGTAGTCACATATCCACTATCAACACCACATTATTGACGACGACCACTGTCACGTCACCACTAGCAACAACTATCCCCACGTCACTTCAAAATCAGATTTTTTAGAACAATTATCCAAATAGATTTTTTTTAAAATTTTTTGTTTTCCAAACTTATTTTTAAAAACACTTTTCTAAAACTGTTTTGAAACAAAAGAAAAACAAAAAACAGAATCAAACAGGCGCTAAGTCTCAAAATATGGAAAAGAAGCTTAGCCATATGAATATCATTCAAAAGCTTAGACTTGTGCTGAAACAATATCATTATTATGAAAAAATACTCAAAGTGCTCAAGTAACCACTGCCTACCTTTTTGTTCCCGATGAAACCACTAACTACCTAGTTTAGAGCTAATTAAGTGAGTTTGTTATTATTAGTTATTTTGGTTCTATGTGAATTGTATAAAACCCTGGCGTTATAATAGCTATGGGTGAGTTGTGTAAAAGACCCTCAAGTGTGACAATTTTGAGTTGTGAATGAGTTGGAACAAAAACTTACCATTACATGTTGTCTGGGGTCTATATATTTTAGTAGTGGAAAACTATATGTGTGTTTGAAACAGCAATTATAAAAGTGGCTTTTTTCAATTTAACTTTTTATAATATTATTTTTAGGTAAAAATCAGATTGTGTAATATGATTTATGTTTAGATTGGCAGTTATATAAATGACTTTTACAAAAGTAAAACTTGTTTTGATTGGTTTTAGCATAAGTAACTTTTGTGATAATGGTAAGAGAGAGTGTATCACACCCTCATTTAATTTTCACCTATTTCAGAGTATTTGCGGAAACGATACGCAGTTCAATGGGCAACACAGGAATAACATAGATATACTGATATTATGTGCGCGATTACGAAAATTCCCCATACAGGTTCGTACTTGTTAATTACAATTAACGTAGCCTCGCAGTGCTACGTGGGTGTCTAAACACATCTCAGTGAACGGAGACATCTTCTCGTCTTCACTCCACCACCGCAATCCCCTTCGTACGATTCTCTTTATTGTTCTCAGCATACGTTCTGTCTTTTTCTTCCTAAATTGTGGGTAGGGGAGGGTGAGATTCTAGGGAATCTCAGTAGGAAAGCAATACCAATATGCATGCAAGATAAGTGCTTAATGCATGACATGCTTGCATTATATAACTCATGCTCACACAATGACATATCTGCGTGCTCAATGTTTCAAACAATATACGTATGGCCATAGCATAAACAGAAACATAGCTTCAATTATTCATATATGTTTCACATAATCAAGCAAAGCAATAACATGCATCAATACACCAGCACAAATATCAAATACATACAGGAGAGGTAAGTTCCCTACCTTAATCACCCTTCCCTGATCTTCGAATAACGTGTCTCGATTTGCATGCCAATCCCTTTGGCTCTCTACTCGGTCCTAGAATGTCAAATGTACAGTTTAGACACTTCCATAGTGTTTTCTAATGGTTATATTAGTCTATGGTGAATATTTACCAAAATGCCCTTGGGACTTCGGCCCGGCCCCGCCGTACACGGCCCGATGGCACGTTTTCCCAAAATTTTTACTAGAGCTATTCTGATGTATTTTCGCCCAAGGAATCCATTTCTGGGCTCAAAATCACTAAATTCACTGTCAAATTACGAAAATACCCTTGACAGCCCCGATTTATGGATTTCAGGGGCGTTTTCGTAATTATGTTTTTCGGCCTCTACCGAAAAAGTGTCTAACTGTAACCCCACCTATTTTTACCCACTGAATCCAATTGAACCATTTATATTATGAAAATCCAATTTCTTCCCTCAGATCTGTGATGGCCCAAATATTGGTCAAAAATTGGAAAAATGGAGTTTTGTGTTTTAGCTTCTAAAACTTGTACTTTTCCACTTTTAATCCCTTATTAACTTATTTAATCACATTCTAATCATGATTTAAAGAAATTTGGGCAGCATAACCCCTTAAGATTAGGACTTTCCAAATTTACAAACTTGACAAAAATCACCAAAACTAAACACAAACCTTAACAACAACACTATACTAGTTTAGATCTAAGGTTTGTGAGGTTACCTCTTGAGATCTTGAATCTTCTCTCTCTAGACATCTCCTCTCTCTCTCTCTTCTTGAGCTAAGAATGGTGTCTTCAAGGTCATGGATGCATGAAGAATCAAGGTTTGGAAAAGGATATAGTACAAAATCACAATAAACCTTAAGAAATCATTCTTACCTTAAACTTCTTCCTTCTCTCTAGAACTTGAGAGCTCTTTCTCTCTCTTCTCTTCTTGTATTGGAAGAAAATGAGTAAGGAAAGGAAAGGGATGTGTCTTATAAAATCTCTCTTCTTTCATTCTAGCCCTTGATCTAATCAAGGGATGATATGGTGGCACTTGTCTTGCATCATACCTCCTACCATACTCTCTCATTATGACCACCATGCATATGTCTTTCACCTAGTGTGCACTCCACCTTTTCCATCATGTTTCTTATTTCTTCACTCAAGCTTCCATCATCATGCACTACACTATCATTCCATTTTTGTGTTCACTCAATCTTGGTCATGATTTCCTTCTACTTGTGACATGTGATCATGTATCAATTAATTTTTCCCTTAATTTCACAATTCTTGATTTATTCCACCAAGAATAATCCCATTATGCATTTTCCTTGATTAATTGAAATTAACTCCAAGTAATTGGAAAATAATAAATCTTGGGCTAATTTGGCAAAAATTATGATTTTGCTATCACCTTTGTAATTTAATTCATTTCTTGAATTTATTTTCCCATTTCCTTGTGAATATGAATATTTCAAAATTCACAAGATCTAAATTCATGAATATTCACTATTTTAGTGAATCTCTTAATTAATTATAATATATTTTTGGTGAATATAAAATTTGGGGTGTTACAGAGTGGGTGGAAAAATATTTAAAAAATCAAGTAAATATTTAAAAATTACTTAAAAATATTAGATGCTATTGAAAAAATATTTTAGAGTGGGTAGAAATCAATAAGTTAGTATTCTAAGTTTTGGGCACCCGTTACTATTAAAAAAAATACATTAATGGTAAAATTGTTGTCAGTCTCCTAAAACTGAGTACAATTGAAAAAAGATTTTAAAGGGTTAAAAGCACACAAAAAAATATTTTAAAGTAATTTTTGGAGCTGAAAAAGTATATTAAGGGTAAAAATGCAATTAGTTTGATAACATACTGGATACAACTGGAAAAATATTTTTAGGGGTTAAAAACACTAAAAATTATTTTATGATACTTCATACTACTTAAAAAACATTTTAAAATACTAGATAAGTCTAAGAAAATACTTCATAATATCAGACACAATTTTCTTAAAAAAAAAAAAAAAGTTTAGCGCCATCGTTTTTGAAGTCAGATCCAATAATTTCAAACAAGCCAAATCATTAAAAGCTCGTCCATATGGCTTTTTCAAAAAGTCATTAAATTGAGCACAAGTCCAACTAAACTTAAGCTATGCCAAACACTAAATAAAAAGTTGTTCATGCCCAATCGGGCTTAATCCTATTCAATCGGGATTACAAGGCCTAAAAACGTTGAACCAAACACCCACTATATAAGCTCTTTTTAAGCCCAAAAAAGGGATTATGAAGCTCATTTTTTCATTGTTTGGGTAATTTTACTGGAATCCTATTTTAGTTCCTTGTAGTTTCTCAATTATCCAATATCACTTTTAATAGAAATTTATAAAGGCCTCTAGGGAATGTCTCCACTTCTCTTACTTTAGACTTCCTTTCTTTTCTTTTCTTTTTAAAATTAGATGGGCAGTCCTGAGTTATGAGCAAGATTGAACCTGCAATCTCTCACTTATTCGGAGTTTTCATGTCATTAGGCTAGATGATGGCCCTTTCTACTTCAACTTATAACAATATTATTATAAGATATTTTAAATAGTTTAAACTTATTTATATATTTTTTGTTATTTAATTTTGTAATAATATTGTCATATTAAATCTCAAACACTAAAAGTTGATCTAATGATAGAGATAAGAAGTGAAAAATAAAGAAAATGAAGACATTCCTCTAACTTGTTGAGAATTTCTTCCTCCATTTATTTTAAGGGTGAGTTTATACGTTTGGTGATAATGAGGTTAGACTTTATTGTTGAACTATGCATCCTTCTTCCTTCACAAATAATCTCAATAGTTATTTTCTCTTCTCTTCCACTATTCTTTGAAGCTTCTCTATGATCTCTTCTTCATGCATACCCCCTACTGACCCATGCGTGAGTTGCATTGTTATTGTATGGACTTATTGTTATTTCCTACACTAAAACTTGTTATTGCACACTGTTTACTTTAGTGATTATATTTCCTTTCTCAGACCTCATAATTATACTTGAATCGCTGCAAATGACATTGTTATTTTTACTGCAGCACAATTATCCCAAACTTTCTTATTGTTGTTGGAAATTTCAGAAGCTTTTTTCGTGAAAGCATATGATTCAATTTTAGGTATGATCAAATAGTCGAAACAATTTTTTAACACATCCACAGCTAAATTTTCTACAACAATATGGTGTCACTATTGCATTATACAAAAACTATTTCAAAGTACGTGAGATCTTCATAATTACGAAAAAATAGCATATCTTTATAAGATACCAAAGCCCAACAATTTAACGATTTTTGTGTGTAGTTTTTACTTTGTACCTCAATTTCAATTTTCGAACTATAGTTTGTGAAAACTTCGGTTTGGCAAACGTTAATCTAAATAAGTATGAAATTTCATCTCTTAAAAAATTATGTAACTCTGTTACTTATTTTATATTCAATTTGTTCCTAAATATGGTAAGCAGTTATAAAAAAAAAAAATGCAAAATCAAAGAGTTTGTCATCACTTTGTCTTTGTCTGAAATTTTGTTTCTAAATTATATTGAGAAAGTGACGGGGAATAAATATTTGATTCGGATATCCCGTTAAAGGGAAACTTCTTAAAAATTTCAAAAAATTGAATTAAAAAAATTTAAAAATCCTTTCCAGCTTAAGACAAAACGTAATTTTTAAAGATAATACCATAATATTGACGTGAAGAAAGGAGTTGGCCACGACGTGGACAATGTAACAATTGTAGGGATTCTATGGTAGGATATTTAAAATTTAAATACCAATAAATTGTAAAAGTTAAAGCATGCATGCATATTAAGCATGAGAATATTTTAGTTAATTAAAAATTATTAATTATAAATGGTGATGGAGAATTTGTCCTTTTGTCAAAAAAGATAAAACAAGAGGCATCAACAAAAGAGTGTGAGACGACAATTTGAGCTGTAAGATCACATAGTAGATGTATAAAAAATTCATTAAATTAATAATTATGGGATCTAAGAGAAGAAAAAGTGGGGACAAGAAAAGTAAAAGGGAACAAACAAGATTCAAAAGCAGTTATTAGTCACCAAGCTGGCTTCCACGGTTCCACCAATATCACAAACCTAATTTGACTTTGTTGTCAAAGTTAGGACTTATTTTCCGGGGAATATTAGTTGCATCGGGAAATACTCTCATCATCTATGAATATCGTTATCATTGATGAGCATTCTTTAGGTCTTCGAGTACCTTTTAAGTTTAAATAAAATTAAGGGGGGGAAATTAAAAGATGCTGCTTTGCTCCCACCATTTACTAATCCTCTTATACTATACATAGAAGCCAAATTAATAACACCAATGGGAGTTTAGACTAGTAGAAAGTGTTAATGTTTGTTTGGAATAGCGATTTGAGTTTTCAAAAGTAACTTTTCAATCCTGATTTACAGTATATAAGATAAATATGTGAGAGAAGTGTTATCTCAACTTGCATATATAAAAACTTATAAACCTTTCAAAAGCTCATAAGCAAGCTTTCAAAAGCTCATCCAAACAAGTTTATAAGCCATTCACAATATCAAGAACTAAGGTTGGACTTCTTTTTTGTTTTTTGGATTTTTACAATTTCTGAACTTATATTCATCTTTTTATTTTAGTTTGTAATATTTGGACTCTTTACTAATCTTTTTGTATATATAGCATTTTGATCTCTTTTTTTTTAAAAAGTGCCCATATTAAGTGCTTAATAATGGCTTTATGATTGTCCCTAATAGAAAGATACATACATTTTAGGAAAAAAAAAGGAGCTAGATAACTAATAATTAAAAATTTAAGCAAGTTATTTGTTAAAAAAAATATATTTTAATTTTCCTAACATACCTTTTATAATCATTTGAATCAGAAACCACCTTTAATAAAAACTTTCTAATGTGTTAATCAATAAGGAGTGTTTAAGAAAAAATTACCCTAGTGCATCAAAGGATTTCTATAAATGTGACACAACAAGTTGAATCTTATTTTCACTTGAACAATTAATCTCTTGGTTTATATAGTTTTAACTTAGTTGTAACTCAGTCAATACGTTTTGACTTAGTGCGACTAGTCTCTATAGTTTTAACGTAAATTTTGACTCACCACAATTTAGTCTTTATGGTTTTAACTATTTTATCTTTTAGTCTCTATATTTTAGGAAATACAATCATCTGTATAATAAATATTAAGGACTAAATTATACTCCCTCCATTCTTATCTATATATGAGTCTTTTTTTTGAATGGGTTTGTTCCTAAATATAAGATCCCTTTTGAGTTTGTCTCAATAATAAATGCATTTTTTCTCATTTTTGCTCTCAATTAATTATTATAATACATACATTCTCTTAAATCTTTTTTTCATTATTACTCTCTCTCGCCCATTCATAAATAGGGCCATTTTTGAAAAAATAAATAAATTTTCTACATAATTATTACATTTAACTACTTTCATCTGTTTTTTAAAATTTCGCAATTCGGTTTAAAGGCTCTTATATATAGGAACGGAGGGAGTATAATAGTTAAAACTATAGGGACTAAATTGAAATAAATAAAATTTTAGAAACCGAATTACAACCGAGTCAAAATTATAAGGATTTAGTTACACCTAATTAAAATATATAAATAAAATTACAATTGAGTCAAAACTATATGAAGCAAAAGATTAATTTTCCACTCCTTACTACTCTCCTGTTAAAGAAGACAGACAACTAATTTGTGAAAATTATAAAAAGGTTAAGTAAGTCTTTTAAAAATATATATATATGTTAGTTTTTCTAAAGTACTCTTATTAATCATTTGAATAATAAACTACTCCCTTGATTAAAAACCTTTCTAATGTGTCTAGTCAATAAGGAGTGTTTATAAAATAATTATCCTTTTGCATCAAAGCCTTTCTAGTAGATGTGAGGTAGCAAGTTGAATGTTATTTATAACATCAAGCCATTAAAGACTTATTTGGTTCAGCGTTTTCTTAAAAAATAAGTTTTTATTACTCAAGTCGAGATAAAAATCCTCTCACATACTTATCTTGTATACTATGAATCACGATTTATAAGCACTTATTGTCCAAAAATAAACTATTACAAACAAGCACTAATATGACCTTCTAATTTTTTTTTTAAAAAGTATCCTTATTTTCCATACTAATATAATAATCCTACCCATGTGATTCACCAAAATATCAACCATTGATTTTCTTTTTGTTTTTGTTTTTTTTTTGGGACAATGCGGGGTCACAGCCCCCCTTTATTAGATCAAAATTCCAAGTGGGCAAGCAATCCCCAAAATCATGGTGCAAATATTTACTCACTCGCTGCGGTGGAATCAACCATGGATATTTTTTTGAATGAAATAAAAAAACACGTCAATTTAAAATATCGAACCACTGATTTTGAATCAACCGTTGACTTTAGTTTAAAGGAATTGAGTCTTTTCTTTTCTTTTTCCGATTGGATGAGTCATTTACTCTGTTCTTAATAGGTATATCTGACACTATTACTGATATTTCTAATTTCACAAGATATTTTATTGTAGTCCCCAATTTAAAAGATTAAAGTGCATGCAACATAAATGCCCGTAATTTGCGGCCGCCGCCCAGACAACAGAATGGATTCTTTTTTTTTTTTTTTTTTTTTAAAGAAAAGGGATTCTGATTTCTAAATGACTAAATGGGGCAATTCCGTCTTTGATTATAGGCCTTAAGACTGGGACAACCACCATGTGCCGCCTATCCTCTCTGAGTATTATAAGTTTATAACCCTTCACGTGGTTCACGTTGTAATATCTATTTATTTCAATGGGAGAAGATACACAAGAACACACAAAAAATCAGGACTAGTAATACTAATAAATTTTGAACCAAGAAAATAACCTACTACTCCGGTGGTTATTATAAAATATATTTTGAGAGTTTTTTTTTTTGTCTTAATATAAAATATAATTTTTATAATTATTAATATTTTTTTAATTTATTCTTATTGATGTTCCCCAAATAATAATCAAGAAGAAGAGGGAATGTGGGAATTAAGAAAGATGAGTAGGATATTATAGATAATAAATGTCATATTAATTAATTTTTTTAATCTAATTAAATTAAATAAATATGTCTTATGTTAAAAATCAGAGAAGTAATAAATTAGTTCCTTAAAATACCAATGTAAGGAGATCAAACGAATTAAGATAATAGTTTAAGGGTTAGTGATTCAAACCATAGTCAATCCAGACTCATAATGGTCATGATTAAAATAATACACTTAATTAAAATATGAAAAAAATAGTCATATAGAGTATAACTCTAAAAAGAATCATATTTAAATATAAAAGGTTTAAATCAATAAGTAAATAAAATATTTATATATTAACTACATATAATCCAATAAAACAATGTTACTACAGCATAAATATAATGGATCTCTATTTTTTAACTTAAAATAATAATGTTTCAAGCCTAAAAAAAAAAAATAATGAATCCACACTAGTTAATGCGTCCAAGACCCTTAACTGAGTGTCTGTTTAGGTTAGTTGTAGAAGTTAACTTTCCAATATGATTTACAGTGTACAAGATAAGTATGTAAGATGAGTTTTGTCTTGACTTGCATAAACGGATTTTTTAAATGCTAACTTAAACAAACACTGAATTAGTTAGGGAACTGACTTGTTGGTTAACTAATCTGATCCGCTGAAACAATACGAGTTTTCATATCATCCAGAATTCAGCACATTATTTTTATTGTAGTTCCTAGGAATTTTGTTTGGAATCAAGCTTTTTTTTAGTCAAACAACTATATTGTGTTTGTAAATTAAAAACCAATCCCTCTGTCATCCACCAGAGTTCAAGCATAGGCGGTCGACTAGAGAATTATTGGAAATAGGGTGATCTTGAGATTAACGATTACCTCCCCTTAAGAAATAACAACTTTAAGTATATTAAATAAAAACAAAACCGAACATTACTTCCTTCGTTCTTCTTTAATTTATAAGAAATAACTTCAACACATAATCTGTTCTTTCTTATAAGAAATATTTCAAAATGTCTTATTTTTTATTTTTTTATTTTACTTTTATTTAATTACCCTTATTTAATATCAATATAATACATTTTCACAATCTCAAAGACCTATTACTTCTACCATATTTATTTTTCTTATTCTCTCTCTTCTACAATCCTCCTATAATAATTTCCTTATTCTCTTTCTTATTTCCTATGTCATTATAAATAAGAGTATTTTAGTAAAAAATGGTTAAAATTTTGACCCATTTATTGTTATTAACTAACTCTTGGAAACGTAAGATTCGGTTAAAGGCTCTTATATATAGGAACGGAGGGAGTATAATAGTTAAAACTTTAGGGACTAAATTGAAATAAATCAAAGTTTAGAAACCGAGTTACAACTGAGTCAAAATTATAAGGACTTAGTTGCACCTAATTAAAATATATAAATAAAATTACAATTGAGTCAAAACTATATGAAGCAAAAGATTAATTTTCCACCCCTTACTACTCTCATGTCAAAGAAGACAGATAACTAATTTGTGAAAATTATAAAAAGGTTAAGTAAGTCTTTTAAAAAAAAATATATATGTTAGTTTTTCTAAAGTACTCTTGTTAATCATTTGAATAATAAACTACTCCCTTGATTAAAAACATTTCTAATGTGTCTAGTCAATAAGGAGTGTTTATAAAATAATTATCCTTTTGCATCAAAGCCTTTCTAGTAGATGTGAGGTAGCAAGTTGAATGTTATTTATAACATCAAGCCATTAAAGGTTTGTTTGGTTCAGCGTTTTCTTAAAAAATAAGTCCTTATTACTCAAGCCGGGATAAAAATCCTCTCACATACTTATCTTGTATACTGTGAATCACGATTTATAAGCACTTATTGTCCAAAAATAAATTATTACAAACAAGCACTAATATGACCTTCTAATTTTTTTTTTTTTAAAAAGTATCCTTATTTCCCATACTAATATAATAATCCTACCCATGTGATTCACCAAAATATCAACCATTGATTTTCTTTTTGTTTTTTTTGGGACAATGCGGGGTCACAGCCCCCTTTATTAGTATAGCTGGGAATCAGGGCCGGCCCTTGACGGATCAGGGCCTAACAGGGCCAGCCCTAAAGGGCTCGGGGTCAGGAAAATTACAATTTTTCAAAGCCCAGCCCGAGAGCATCAGGGCCAGGGCCGGCCCGCAGGGCTGGGAAGTCTTTTTCACAATATTTAACTATTTTTCCTGCGTATTTTCCCTAGAGAGATATAATTAATAAATAACAACGATTAAAGTTCTAATTTAATACATAAATGTTGTCAACATTAAGGTTTAAATAACACGTCTCTTGCAACAAACAAACACAGTTACTAATGTATAATCAAAGGTAAAATCATGTCCATAAATAAGTCACACAAAGGCTAAAGTATAAGAAGGCAAGAAGCTCAATACTCTAACCTCTAAACAACATGAGTATGACGACTATCATTTTCACCTTCTTCGCCACTATCATCAATTTCAAAGACATTTGATTGTGTTTCATTTTGAGGAATAGTTTCAAGTAGTCAAATAATCACAACCTCCATAAAAAATCATACTCTATCAGCCAGAATAGTATATAATATGATTTTATTTTAAATAGGTAGAACAATATACTCAAAAATCACAATATGATTCAATTAGACAAAACAATATACTCAAAAATCCTACTCTATACAATATGAGGATAGAGTGACATATAGTTTCAATAAGGTAATTTAAAAGTATAACATGGTTCCTATCCAAGCAAAAATAATAATAAAAAATAAACGGGCTTAAAGGGCCGGTCCTTTTAAGCCCAAGGCCCTACAGGGCCGGCCCTTTTAGGCCCGACATCCTTTTGAGACTACAATTTGCAAGCCCGGCCCTTGAAGGGCCAGGGCCTAAAAGGGCCGGTCCGACGGGCTCGGCCAGTTTTCCCGGCTCTATTTATTAGATCAAAATTCCAAGTGGGCAAGCAATCCCCAAAATCATGGTGCAAATATTTACTCACTCTCTGCGGTGGAATCAACCATTGATATTTTTTTGAATGAAATAAAAAAACACGTCAATTTAAAATATCGAACCACTGATTTTGAATCAACCGTTGACTTTTGTTTAAAGGAATTGAGTCTTTTCTTTTCTTTTTTTGATTGGATGAGTCATTTATGGCATGTTTGTTTTAGCGATTCGATTGCTTATAAGTTACTTTTTAATAGTGATTTACGATATACGAAGTAAGTATGTAAGAGGATTTGTATCTCGATTTACATAAAAAATAACTTATAAGCAATCATAACGCTCAAACAAACATACCCTTACTCTGTTCTTAATAAGTATATCTGACACTATTACTGATATTTCTAATTTTACAAGATATTTTATTGTAGTCCCCAATTTCAAAGATTAAAGTACATGCAACCTAAATGCGCGTAATTTGCGGCCGCCCCCCAGACAAAAGAAGGGATTCTTTTTTTTTTTTTTTTAAAGAAAAGGGATTCTGATTTCTAAATGACTAAACGGGGCAATTCCGTCTTTGACTAGAGGCCTTAAGACTGGGACAACCACCATGTGCCGCCTATATCCTCTCTGAGTATTATAAGTTTATAACCCTTCACGTGGTTCACGTTGTAATATCTATTTATTTCAATGGGAGAAGATACACAAGGACACACAAAAAATCAGGACTAGTAATACTAATAAATTTTGAACCAAGAAAATAACCTGCTACTCCGGTCGTTATTATAAAATATATTTTGGGAATTTTTTTTTGTCTTAATATAAAGTATAATTTTTATAATTAATAATATTTTTTTAATTTATTCTTACTGATGTTCCCCAAGTAATAATCAAGAAGAAGAGGGAATGTGAGAATTAAGGAAGATGAGTAGGGTATTATAGACAATAAATGTCATATTAATTATTTTTTTTAATCTAATTAAATTAAATAAATATGTCTTATATTAAGAATCAGAGAAATAATAAATTAGATCCTTAAAATACCAATGTAAGGAGATCAAACGGATTATGATAATAGTTCAAGGGTTAGTGATTCAAACCATAGTCAATCCAGACTCATAATGGTCATGATTAAAATAATACACTTAATTAAAATATGAAAAAAATAGTCATATAGAGTATAACTCTGAAAAAAATAATATTTAAATATAAAAGGTTTAAATCAATAAGTAAATAAAATATTCATATATTAACTACATATAATCCAATAAAACAATGTTACTACAGCATAAATATAATGGATCTCTATTTTTTAACTTAAAATAATAATGTTTCAAGCCTAAGAAAAAAATATATAATGAATCCAAACTAGTTAATTCCAAGACCCTTAACTTCAACACATAATCTATTCTTTTTTTGTTCTTTTTGGGGAATGCCAGTCTCGAACCCGTGCCTAATGGTTTAGAAGTATGGCTCTAAACCACAAAGGCACGAGGCAGCCAACAACACATAATCTATTCTTTTTTATAAGAAACATTTAAAAATGTCTTATTTTTTATTTTTTTATTTTTCATTTTGTTTTTATTTAATTACCCCTATTTAATATCATTATAATACATTTTCACAATCTCAAAGACCTATTACTTCTACTATATTTACTTTTCTTATTCTCTCTCTTTTACAATCCTCCTATAATAATTTCCTTATTCTCTCTCTTATTTCCTATGTCATCATAAATAAGAGTATCTTAGTAAAAAAATGGTTAAAATTTTGACCCATTTATTATTATTAACTAATGCTTGGAATCGCAAGATTAGGTTAAACGTTTTTTATAAAAAAGTATGAAGGGAGTAACATATAACATATTTTGAAAAATGAAGTTTGGGTTTTAAGTATTAGTAGTGAGTTGGAGATCAATCAACACTTTACTTAACACCTTTAATTATATAAAATGACAAAAAAACGTTATTAGTCCAATTTTTCAAAATAAATGCTAATTATCACTATTTAAAATTTTTTTGTTATTTCATACCACTCTAATCTTATTTATAAGTCCATTTTGATAAAAACTTTTGGTTCTTATTATAAGTCTAATTTTGAAGTAATAAATGCTTTTTTTACTTTTTGCTTCTATAAATTATAATAAATAAAAAAAATTATAAATGTTGACTTTTGAAATCAATAATAGATAAGGATAAAATTAAAAATTTAGCCCATAATTAATAATTTAATTAATTCTCCTTAATTTATAAGAGTTAATTAATTTAAATTTATAAATAAAACCGCAACGGCATAATAAAAGTCGCTGCTATAATTTTCAAAATGAAGTACTCATTGATTTCAAGAGAACGCAAACAGAGCCATGGATGATCGAGCAGGACAAGGAGCATGGGTGTTGCAGAGCGTCTCCCAAAGGTTGCGGGACACCCAGGTGAACCATAAAGGTACGAATCTTTCACTATTATAAGATTAGGGATTAGGGCGCACCATTGTGACACTTTTTTAAAAAAAGTTACAGCTTCTTTTTAGATTTTTAATTTTTTTTTATAAAAGCATCTTATGAAGAAGTGTCACACTTGCTTGGTAATATTAGGTGGCGCTTTGAAGAAGTATCACTTAAGGTTTTTTTAAAAAAAAAAAAAAAAAAACTAAAGTAGCAGCTGTGGCATGTGTTTAAGGAAGTGTCACAGTTGTTACGTATTTTATATGGCACTTGGTTTAGGAAGCGTCACACAAAGTAATTTTTAATTTTTTTTTCAAATTATTCTCTCTCCTGCAATCTACTTCTATCACTTTTATCCTCTTAGTCCCCACTCATCATCTAACATGTATTTCACTCCTTATCCTCTTAGTCCCTACATTTTCTCCTTCTTCTCTTTTTGTCATTCATCACCATCCCCACTTCGATCGGCACTTCCTTCTTATTCCTTTATCACTCATTACCTTTGAGAGGATTTTCTTTTAAAAAAATTGTGGTCTATCAGATTTCTGCATCTATAAATAATATATCTTCAATCGTTTTCCCTTCCCTAAATCTTATGAAAATAGTGACCATTCCTTCCTTCACACACGCGCGCACGCGCACACACACTCTCTCTCTTTTTTCACTTGTTTTTTCTTCTATTATTTTTATACTAAGCTTCATATTTTAGATCTGTATCGTCTAACTGAGCATTAGCTATGAAGTAGTTAGTTTATTTGGTCTAATTGCTTTTTTAGTTGCATTATATCACAGATATAGCTTATTAGTTTATTTTGAATAATAGTTTCTTACTTTTATGTTGCATATATTTCTATAGGAGAAGAAATCTTTGGTTTTATATGATAGAGGGAATGGTGTTCATATTGTTTTATCAAATGTAGCGTTAGTAAATAACAATCATATTTACTTTCAAGTTTCCTGCTTTTAATTATTCTAATTTTCCTTGATGAAGAATGCTTTTGAAATTTCTTTTCTCATTTTATTCATGAAAAAATTATTCTCATTTTTATATGTTGAAAAATAAATGAGATAAAATTAAATTTTATTATATATAAGTTGTATTTATTTAATAGTTATAATTTTTAGTTGTTGTAGTAATTAATTGCATAAGTAAAATAATTATTTATTTTTAATACTTGTATTTTATTTAGTAGTGATTTTGTTAATTAGTTATTTGTTAATTGATATTATTTTGGAGTTATTTGATTGTTGTTTGCTTTTTTTCATTTTGTTGTGGATATGAAAATGTGTTTAAAGTGTGTTATCAACTATAATTATAGGGTTCTAAAAGAAAAATACAAAAATAATTATTTTTTAAAAAAATAATACTTTAGGTGACGCTTCCTTGAAGAAGTGCCACAAGAAGTGTTAAAAAAATAATTATTGACTTCCCATGGCACTTCTTTAAAGAAGCACCACATGAAGTGTTTTTTTCTTTTAAAAAAATATATATACATTATGGAGCTAGTGGCATCTTAATATGTGACACTTACTAAGAGCCACAACTAGTTTAAATATAAGCGTCACAT
Organism: Inga laurina; assembly: GCA_963855925.1. Lineage (NCBI taxonomy): Eukaryota > Viridiplantae > Streptophyta > Magnoliopsida > Fabales > Fabaceae > Inga > Inga laurina. The sequence goes on along the minus strand of OY979702.1, from coordinate 45,931,390 downwards.
CTTTATTTATTTTTTTTTTTTGTAGTAGTGTTCCAAAGAGAGAGAAGGTAAGTGGGTGAAGCCAAATGCTAGGAATAGAGAGTTTCAGTCAAAACGAAGCTCCATCGAACGAAAGAGGAGAACTTGATAGCAGATGCCACAATCTTGCAAGAAAACAAAAGCACAAAGCGCATAGTAACCAAACACAAACAAAAGAGCATCCTGAAAGCCAATATAATAACCATGGCACTGCCCATTCCATGGTATTAAGAGACAATGGAGAAATATTATTGAATAAAAGTAACTGAGGATTTAGTAAAGCTATAAACCCCAAGTTCAGATGAATGTTCTAAACCCAACAGAGCAACTCTAAAATCACTTGCTCATAAGAGGAACAAGGAGAAGGAGATAGGTAACCCAAAGAAATCATGACAAAGGAAACCTTGAGAGGAAGGTGAGGAAGAGGAGGCAGGGGCGATGAGAAAGATATAAGGCGACAGAGAGAAGGAAGTGAAGAGGAAAAAAGTTGGGTGGAAGGGGGAAGATGAAAAGGCGGTGGAATGACGGGGTGGAGACGGAGATAGACGGTTGAAAGGGAGTAATCAACGGAAGAAAGAAAGATGAAGATCAATAGAGGAAAACAAAGGGAATGGACTTAAAGAGGAGAAGGTGACATAGAAAGATGGGGCAGTGGCGAAGGCAATTACAGTAAGGCGGTAAGGCAAAGAGGAAGCAAAAAGCAGAGGAAACCCAAGATGAAACAACAGCAACAGACCTCCAAGCAAGACGGTGAATAGATTTTGTAAGAGTAGGGTCAAGAAAGCATCACAAGGACGCCTGAAAGCACTAGAAAAGCATCAGAAAAGTGCCAAACAGGCTCCGGAAAAACACCAACGCAGGTGCTGACAGGGTCTGTTTGGTTCGATGGAGGGAAGGGGAGGGGAGATAAAGGGAGGGGAGGTATTTTAATGTTACTTTGTTTGGTTTAAGAGGGGAAGGGGAAAATATTTTTATATGGACAATTTTGCCCTTATTTTGTTTAAGTTGTTTTAAACTAATCAAAATAGATTAAGTACGCTTTTAATACATAATTTGCAGTTTATATATAATAATATATCCTGTTATAAAATAAAAGGAGATATGATCTCCAATTTACAATTAAAGTGATTCCATGATTATAGGAGATAATGGAAGGATAATAGGAAATAATGAGGGATATCCATATTGTAATACCCCGAAATTTGGGATTTGAGGTTTGAGAATAAGCCTAAATTAAGTGGACTGCTAAACCTCAATTTAGCAGGAACCCAAATTTATCCCCTAATGATTCTTATATCTTTGGGGTATTAAGAAAGTAAAATGATGAACTTTGGAGAATATAATTATGTTTTCGGTGAAATCGCCTATGAGGTAGTGAGCTTGTCATGTGATTTTGAATGACCAATTATGATGACCAAAAATTATGAAATTTTACAGGATGAAAGTAGACATTCTAAGCTTTAATTTGATAGGTCATATGACTCAATTAGAGCTATATACAAACAGATATGAATTTTTGAATTCATCCCAGAAAAACTGTGAAGTTTCTGGAACAGCAGGCAAAGATTAAAATTTTGGAAATTTTATGATTCCAGATAGAAAAAGTACATATTTTTCCTTGAAATTAGACTCAATAAGGGTTCTATAGACTTTGGAATCACTCCTTTTTCAAAGTCTAGGTAGAAATCTGCCAGAATTTTGTAAAAATCCGAAAATTAGGAAATTATCAAATAAATGAAATATGATATAAGATATTAAAATAAAACATCATCTTCCTCCTTTATTCAGCTGAAACTAATGCCACTTTCAGCATTTAGAGAGAGGAAGTGGTGAGATTTTCTTAGAAAGAGAAATGGAGGAAAAACTTGCAAAGGTATGTGTTTTTTACGGTAAATCGGTTTCTAATGCATATAACTCCGTTCCTAAGCTTCCTATCCATGTGATTTAAGGTTGTGAAGCTCAATTTGGTGTTAGGGAAGCTAGCGTTTCAGCCACTCTTGAGAAAAGCTAGTGGGAGCTTGAGGTAACTTCCAAACTCTTGTATATTGACTATTTTGGCTGATGTGGGTAATTTAATCGGTGAAATTTCGCCGGATTGCCATTGGTTTTAATTTTTGGAAATGGGTTGGCCTAGGAGTTATACTGCCCAAATTGGTATTAAATGGTAGTTGTAACATAATAGAATAGTTAATAAAGTGGTTAGAAGTATAAAGAAACACGTTTACGGAGCCGAAACCACAAAACCCCAATTTTTCCTGGAGAATACTATAATTTCGGCCAAGGATGTTTGAGGGCCTTAGAGTTAGATTTTCAATGATTTCATGGTTCCATTGGATTCAAGAGGGAAAATTAGGTGGGGTTACAGTTGAGCACTTTTTCGGAAAAGGCCGAGAAAGTATAATTACGGAAACGCCCCTAAAACCTTAAAAGTAGGGCTGCCAAGGACAATTTCATAATTTGACATTGAATTTGGTAATTTTGAGCTCAGAAATGGATTCCTTGGTTGAAAATACATCAGTATAGTCTAGTCAAAAATTTGGAAAAACGTGCCATCGGGTCGGATACGGCGGGGCCGGCTTGGGGTCCCGGGGGCATTTTGGTAAATTTTCACCATAGACTAATATAACCACAAGAAAAATTATATAAGAGTCTAAAATGATACTTTGATAGGTTATGACATATTTCTTATACATTTAATATTTTAGAACCAAATCGGGATCCGAAAGTCAACACGTTTCACGAGGTACACAAAAAGGGGTCGATAGAACTTTGAGATAGGGACATTATCCTTCATACATCATGCCATACTTTTATGATTGTGTGGATGCCATTGTTTTTAAATGCGCTTTATTAATCAACATGTTTTGCCCATATAGGGGCCAATAGCGTCAGAGGCACTTACACTAGAGTTGGTGAGAATCCAACCGGTGTAGATTGTGGGGTTGGGCCCTACTCATGTATACATGACGATAATGTGTTTATATTTTTCATTAATTGGTGCATACATGGCACATATCATATTTACTTTTCGCATTTTCTATGAACGATAGCATGTTTCTACTGTAATTCTTCGGAATCTCACCCCTTTTTCTAAATAAAACATCTTAGCGGGCGCCAGTGGATCAAAAGGCAAGGATGTAGGCCAAGGAAAGTAACTAACATGTGCCTCGACGTAAATACAAAGTTCGTGGTAATAGATAGTCTATGTCTAAAATACTTTTGGATATTTTGTAATAGTGGTATATATTGTCGTATTTTGTATAGTTGACTTTGGATTGTAAACAAATACTTTTATCAGTATATATGTACTCTTTTATATGCTTGTGGAACTTGGTCTCTATTACTCTGTGTATATCGAAATGGAAACGGGTATTGACACATATCTACATAAATATTATATTCATAACATATTCAATAATTATAATTATAATTTCAATATATATCATAATATTTATAAACATTATTTTGATAAAAAAAATTATAATTATAAATAATATAATGTTATAATATTATAATTATTTATATGAGGTTAGGACAATTTGGGGATATTGAAAAAAAAAAGCATGGGCAAAGTGGTCAAGGTTTGACAAAATGTTGCTCCTTCCCTCTAAATCCCTCCAATTTGGGGGGAGAGATTTTGAGGGGAGGGAGGGGAAATTTTCAAAAAATTTCCCCTCCCCTCCTAAATTTTTTGTCTTCTCGATTAAGAGGATAGGAGCAAAACCTCTCCCCTCCCCTCCCCTCAAACAAAACAGACCCTAAGGAGCCACTAGAGAGAAACTCTCGACCTCTCACCGACTCTCCTTAGCAATGATTTTATTTTAAATATATAGGGAGAAATGTGACCTAGGGAATGATGCCATAAAGTGAAAGATGATACAGGGGAAGTATGGGCAGTATGTATTTGAGGTGAAAGACGAGACATATCTGCATTCAAAACATATAGCTCTCCAATGAGTTTAGCTGAACCAATCATCTGCAAAGGTTGAAGTGAGTGAATCTGGCAAGAATCACAAGAAAAAGTTAGGTAGTAATGAAAAGAGGCAGTTAAGCGAGAGACATATAGTATATTGAAAGAAAAATTGGGTAGATAAAGAATATTATGCAAGGAAAAAGAAGGAGAAAGATCAACTGTGCCAGAAACACAATCGACGGTAGTAGAACTTGTAAGAAGACTTACAGAAAGTGGAGATATAGAATGATAGGAAGAAAACAAAGCTAGAGACGAGCAGACATGATCCGTCACACCTGAATCAATGATCCAGGTATCAGAACAATTAGAGGAAATAGAATTACAGTTACTTGTAGCAAGAGGGACAGTGGACAAATGGTTAACCGAAGATGTAGAGGCCTGAGGAGAACTTAGAAAAGTAAGGAGTCTCTGGTATTGATCTGCAAATAATTGAGGCAAAATAGAGGCCGATGAAGGTTTTAGAGAAACTAGTACAATATATTGAACTTGAGCATTACCAAAATCCTGAGTGTTCACATGATTCACTAAGGATGAAGAGCCAGAGGAATGAAACTTAAAGCCTGATGGAAAGTCGTGCTTAGAATAGCAAGTAGCCTCCATGTGACGAGGCTTGCCACAATACATGTACTGCTTTGAAGTAGATTGACGGGAACCGAAACCAGAACTAGAACTAGAAGAATGATGTGTTGTAGCAGCGAGCACAGGTTTTGGCTCAGAGAAGGACGAAGCTCTTGTTTTTATTGAAGAACCAAGGAAAAAACCTAATTAATCGGAGGCAAGGGATCAAGCAACGTTATCTGAGACTTGACTGAAGTGAATTGATTGTTGAGTCCTTCCAAAAAAAGTGAATGACATAGTCCTCATCACAATAATGAAGAGCAACAACAGTAGAACCACAATCATAGGACTTCAGAGGGTGAATGCTTGTTAATTCATCCAAAAGAATTTTTAAATGAGTGTAATAGTCACTTACACTTAGATGACCCTGCTTGAGATTGTAGATCTCTTCCTGAAGATCGGTGATAAGAAAAATGTTAGTTTGTGAGTATCACGCACGAAGATCTATCCAGATCTCAGACGCCCGATCGAACCAGAGGATGCTCTTCGCAATGGTCGGAGAGAGAGACTTAGTAAGCGATCCTTGGACAAGGTTATTATAGCGTTCCTACTCCAGAAACAGAGGATTGGTGACTGGCGGAGGAAGAATGGTGCCCTTAAAAAATTTCAGCTTGTTTTTTGAGAGGAGCTCTATTTTCATGGCTCACGCCTAGGAGTGGTAGTTGGAACCATCAAGCAGCGGAGCGACGAGGATGAGGGTGGGATTCTCATTGGGATGTATGTAAAAAGGGCTAGAATAATCGGTGATGGTGTCGATACCATGAAAGGGAAAGGGAAAGCAGGGAAGAAGACGACAATAAGGAAAGGAAAAAAGGAAAAGAGGGTTTGAAAGAGGGAGAAACGAAAGGGAAAGGCATCAGAAAGAGGGTTGAAAAAAAACAGAGAATTAGAAGGCTCTGATACTATGTTACTGGAATAATTTGGTAAAAATGGAATACCATTTCATTCATTGATAATTTAGTGTTTATGTACATAAGGTATGAAGTAACTATCATAATTACAGAGTAATAAAGTGTAACAGGATATAGTTACAATAAAACCGAGTATACACTTGAAGTTATAATAAAATTGATTATACACTTGACATAGGGATAATATCATCCTTTGATAAAAGAAAACTTAATTCTAAACAAGTTTATGAGAAATAGAATAAGGAATAAAGTATACGAAGGAAATAATTTATTAAATGTTAGTTTCATGGATCTTTACATATTTGCTTGGGAAAAAATTCTTTCAGTTGCCATATTCTTTTCCAGATTATCCCCAATATGTACACATTAATTATATTGCCAAACTTTGTTTTTTGGTAGAATTTAGGCATCATTTAACCGATAGCTAGAGACTAATTCTCTTGAGGCTTAGAGATAACTAAAGTGAGTTTTGTCTTTTTTGCCTCTCCTAATAGAGCCTTTTCCATGTATGTGGCTTGATTCAAACTTAGGACATCATATTTAGGGAACCCAACCATCTACCAACTGTGTCAAGCTTTGTTGGTAATATTGTCAAACTTAAATGGGAATAATTCTTTCAAAAGTATTTTTTGTGCTAACAAAAACTTAGACTTAAGATTTTGTATTTAAATGGTCCAAAGCTCATTTTATTGGCATTGTTGATCGCTTGGCACGTAGGATCATAAGCTTTCCATCGTATATCTTCTCATCCACATGCCATCTCAAATTTTTTGCATCATTTTCATTAGTAAACAAGCGCTTGAATCTTGGTATGATTGGAAGATACCACAACACTTTTGCAGGGGCGTTATTTGATTTGTACCTCGAGGTTTCATATATCGGACACTGTTGTTCCTCTTTATGCTCTTTTCTATACAATATACAATTATTAGGGCATGCATGGATCTTTTTATACTTTATTCCTAATGGACACAGTATTTTCGTAGCATCATAGTATCGAGAAGGCAATACATTATCATCTGGAAGCATATCCTTAAAAGCCTCAAGCGTTTCTGAAAAACTCTTGTCACTCTAACCATACCGTGCTTTCAAGCTTACCAATTTCAATACCGCTTTCAACAATTAGTATTTTTTACACCTCGGGTACAAGGGCGTCTCAACATCACTGCATATGCATGTGATTGCTCAAAAGTCTCTTCTCCTACATCACAAATAATATCCTCTATCTGATCATCCGTATTCGAGTCATTATCATCAAAGGCCACTCTCTCCTGTTGAGATAAACTTAACATTTCTAATTCTTCACCATGCCATACCCATACTGTATAACTCTTACAAAATCCTTCACAAATTAAATGTGTATATATATCTCCAGCACTTAGTCGCTTCTTATTCAAACATACTACACAAGGGCAATAAGACTCTCCACTACCATCATCGGCATTTCCTCTAGCTAAGTCTAAAAGCCCCTCACTCCAATATCATATTCAACACTAGTTCGTTTTGCTTTTATCCAACTATGATCCATATATATCTCAACACTTGTAGTACCCTATATCCAACATCCAAAGGATAGACAAAAAAATAACAATAGAGTTTTAGAGATTTCAACAAACCAATAACACTGACAATCAAACAATTACACTAAATTAAAATAGAACTTAGAATAGTATTACTCCAAGCCAAATGTCACAGGGATGTATAAGTTAGAGCATCTAACCTAGCTATGCAGATTTTTTTCCACATTATGTTATCACAAAATAATTGGATTTCCAACAAACTATAACAGCAACTTGTAGGAATTAAGTGCTCAAAACAACAACAAGAGCCATTTTCATAGGACATTATTAATTATTGAACAACAATGTAACTAAATAATAGAACACTAACTTGATTGAAGACCAATGAGTGAGCTTGTAATGGCCCAATTTTTGATTAAGGGCTAATGAGGATTATTATGGATATTTATGAATTTAAATCCGAATTATTATGTGTTCTTGGCAATTTTAATTAATATATCATTATTGGTGGAAAATTGGAAGGATGGAAAATTGTCGGTTAATTAGTCAGTGATTAATGAGGAAATTAATTACTAAATAAGAAGAAATAAGATGTGTAACTAAATGGTTAATGAAGTGATTCGAGTAACTAATTAGTTATTTATTTCATGGGAATCAATGGAATTTGGACATGTGGCAAGCGGAAATGATGGTTACGTGTGTGAGGGAAAGTCAAATGGCTTATTATATTATTTTCTCTCTCTTCCCTCCCTCCTCTTTTGCTTGGCAAGCATGGTCATGGGGGGGACTATTGTCATCTCCTTCATCACTCATATATATATATATATATCTCGTGCCATTGTTGAAGAAAAAGGGAAGAAGAAAAGATTGATTTAAGGTGAGCTAATCACCTCAAATGCCAAAAACTCATTTATTTAATGTTGTTCCTTGGGTTGAGAGCTTCATTTTGATGGTTCTAGATTGCCCATTAGTGTTGATTTAAGCTCTCAAGAAATTTTGAAGTTTGGAGAATCAAGAAACCTCTTTGGAAAAGTTGAAGAGGTAAGTGAAACAAACCTTTCTATCTATGTTTTGTGCCAAATGAATAAGTTTGGAATTTCTGGATTTTTTGGCCTATTTTTTTGGATAAGGGACATTGGTAGTTTGGCATATGTTGGTATGTTTGGAATGTATATGGATAGATAGAAAGGGATTTAGGATTGAATGATTAAGTTTGGAGATTTTGAAAATTTGCATTGATTGTTTCTTAAGACCAAAGCATGATAATGGAATAGGAATTTGGTAATTCTGATATTTCCATGTGATTCCTTGTTCATTTTTGTGTGGGAGTAGCTTTGGTTTGGTATTTGGGACCATTGGAATCACTTGGGTAAAAATCTGAATAGTGTTGTCAGTTTCTGTGTTTTCTGGGTTTTGATAAGCATCACTTGAGTGAGGATGGGTCTCACTCGTTGCGGTAGTACAATTGCTCTTCTGCCCTTTAGTTTTTCTGTTGCACTTCAGCGTGAAAGGCAAAAGTATTGCCTCACTTGCGAGAGTCAAGAGTTCCCACTCGAGTGAGCCTTGTCCCACTCAAGTGAGGGTGTATGAGACACTGTAAACTCGCGTCTCGGGTTGTCACTCGCGTCTCTTCTTCAAGAGTGTGCCTTAGTACTCGCAAGTGCTAAGCCATCACTCGAGTGCTTTTGTCCCTGCTCGAGTGATGTTCTCTTCTGAAAGTTTCTTGTGCTCTCGGGTGAGCACTTCCTGAACCTCACTTTAGGGTACTCGAGTGAGCATTAGGCTATTACTCAAGAATTGAGTTGTGCTCGAGTGCAGTGAGCAATTTTGGGTTCTATTGTTTCCTTCTGCTCTCGGGTGTGCACTTTTTGCACCGCACTTCCTAGGACTCGAGTGAGCATTTGGCTATCACTTGAGTTTCGCTTCCAGGACTCGAGTGCAAGTCCATCATCACTCGAGTGAGGCCTTCTTCACTTGAGTGCAACAGTAAAAAAATATGTATTTGTGCTTCAAAAAGGGGATCTGTGGGATAGTTTTTCCAACCCTTCAGGGCTTTTGTTAGAGGCATTTATGGGTTCTCAAGGGACAATAATGATAACCAATTTAAGAGTTGAGAAGTTATTGAACATTGGATTAGAGAATTGACTCTTTGTCCCTAATTATGAATTATAGGATACGACATTTGTCCTACTCGGGAGAGACCAGTTCCAGAGTAAGCACAGAGCAAACCAGGTAATGAATTTTCTCTCATGTTGTGTATGATGTATGGTATGCATGACTTTTCATTGAGATTTGTGAAATGTATATGCCATGGTCTATTGCAATGTGAGCACTTTAGCATGAGCAGTTATAGGGGGTGATGTGCATCACACCTACCCCTACCGTTGAACTGTCATTGTAATTGACATGGATCTTTGAGAATCTTGCCAGTATGGCTTGCGCTGTGAATCTTACCAGCATGGCTTGTGTTGTGAATCTTGCCAGTGTGGCTTGCGTTATAAAATGCTTTATATGAATCCCAGCTGTGGTGAAATATATTGTTGTGAACTGTGTTGTGTGCAATACAACATGAGCACTTCAGCATGAACAAACGTAAGGGTGACGCACGTCATACCTACCCTTGCTGCTATAACTGCTGTTATAGTTGCTATGTGTGGGTTATGATTTGCTTTCATGCCTTATTGTTGTGAATACTATGAGTGATTTGTCACTACGGGGATTCCTTAAAATCTCACTCTCCCAAAAACAATTTTTAGACAGGGCCGGAGGATCTAAAGGAAAACAAGTGACGGAGAGCAGGTAGAGCTCCGGATTAGGAGTTTTATTTTGGTTATTGGTTACCATGTATAAACCGTTGGATATTTTGTTGGGAATTACATGTATATAATGATGATATTGGATAGTTTGTGTAATTCCCTGGTAAATGGAAGAGATTATGGGCATTATGCCTTGTATAAACCCTTTATTGTTTAACAGAACCCAAATGTGTCGAGAATTTATATTGTACTATGATATTTATGAATGGAATCATTCTGTACATGCCATTTATGATGTTTAAATTGTGGATATGAGACCATTATAATCAAGGTTTAGAAAAGTTTTTGAAAACCCTGATTTTGGGAAATTTACTTTCATTAAGTCCCAAATCATGTTACTGTCTTTAATTCCACATTACCATGTGTTTTTGAACTTAATCTCGGCCTTGAACATGAATGGGGTTACAGAGCTTCTACCCAAAGTCACAGTGGTGTCGATTGGGGTTAAAATGAAGTCCTCAAAGTCACGGCACTGACAAAGGGAAGTCACGACATAGGAGAATAGTCACTGCGGAGAATAAAAGTGGCAGCGGAGAAGAGTGACGATGATCAAAGAACAACGATAAGGAGCACAACAACGGTAGCGTTAATGATGGAGGAAAGTTGAGCAAATCAGGAATGGTGCACGTAAGAGGAGTTCAGAACAAGCACGGACAGAACTCACGGAAAAATGACGACAAAAGAAGAAAGGGTTCATAGAGTGCGTGAGTAAAAATATGGCCAAAACGCTCACCTTCTAAACTGGTTTTCGATAAAAACTGGTCTTAAAACCGGTTTTCAATAAAAATTGGTTTTCAAAGGGTGAAAAAAATGATTTTTAAAATTTTCACATTTAAGGCCAATTTTAATTAAAATCAGTCTTAAATGTTTGATATTTAAGATGGGTTATTCTTAATAACCGATCTTAAAAGTTTCAAAATTTTAATTTTTAAAATATTTTGATATTTTTAGATTGGGTTTATTTATAACCGGTCTAAATAATTTTTTTAAGACCGCTTTTTCGGAGAACCTGTCTTAAAAATTTTATATAATTATAAAACTGCCATGATCAAATTTTTTAGACCTTATCCACTATAATCGGTTTAAATATGACGGTCTAAAAAGGAAATTTTGTACTAGTGTATCCCTGATATGTACACATAATTATATTTAATTTACTAATGGGCTTAATCATACTATTGTCAAACTTTGTTTTTTGGTAGAATCTAGGTGTCCCTGAAACGATAGCTAAAGACTAATTTTCTTGAGGCTTAGAGATAACCAAAGTGAGTTTTGTCTCTTTTGACTCTTTCAACAAAGTCTTTTTCATGCATGTGGCCTGATTCGAACTTAGGACATCATATTTCGGGAACCCAACCATCTACCAATTGTGTCAAGCTTTGTTGGTAATTTTGTCAAACTTAAATGAGAATAATTCTTTCAAAAATATTTTTTGTGCTAACATGGACTAAGACTTAAGATTTTGTATTTAAGTGGTCTAAAGCTCATTTTATTGGCATTGTTGATCACTTGGTTTTTGTTTTTTTTATTTTCCTGACATGATCGCTTGGTTTTAAGTTTTAACATTTGATATGTTCCGATTTCCATTTAATTTTGACGTAATTGGGCAAGCGATAGTACGTGGCATAAAATATGAAAATTAAATGTCACCGGGTTATCATTTCATCCCTTCCATCACTTTATTCTTAATCATAATTGCATTGTCATGCGAGACGTGTCCACCTCCCACGCCCAAAGGCTTAAAAGTCAAAAAGTAGCCGCAGAACTTTGTATTTCTTTTTGGTTTTTTTTGGGCCAATGGCCACAGACACGTGTTTCCTCATTTTTCCTTGTTACTATAAATATCATGGACAGGGAAACATATGTTTTTCTTTAACTTCAAGGAAATATTTTTAATTTTTGAGCCAAAAAAAGGAAATATTTTTAATATATGTGGATGACAACATATATTACTATTTCAACTAATTCACTATAATTATGAAAGGAGAGTTAACTTATTAAATATATTTTTATTTAAAAAATTATGTAACATCTCAGCGTCTTATTTTTGATATTATTTATTTTGGAGGCCTCGTAACCTTAAAGGTTTTAAAATATGTTGAGAAAGAAGGTATCCATATCTTTATAAGGCGTTTTTCGTTTCTTTCTCCAGTCATTGTGGGACATAATATGTCACATTTAAGCTTTAATTATGGGAACAATTTGACAAATAAACATTAATTCCTCTTTAAATGGCTTATATTATTGATCAAATAATTCTCTAGAAGTGTCTTATATTCTGGATAAAATTAAGTAAAATTTTAATCATTTTTAATTTTTTTTTAAAAATATTTTAATTATTTGCAAAATCTTGGAATGAAACTTATATAATTAGGCACAACTCCGCCCTAATAATTTTTTTATTTTAATTAGTTATTTTAGTAGAGGAGGATGTGGGATGAGAGTTTCTAAGCTGAATCCCTTTTCGGATTGGCTGATACATTTTCCATTAAAAAAAAAACTTTACATCTAGAAACTTTCCAAGAGCATAATAGTCATAATGTTGGGCTTGTGATGCTGTACCCATAAATAATATTCTTAAAATAATAAGCTTTAAATTCACATCCTTCTAAAGTATTAAATACAACCATATAAGTATTTTTTATTTTCTAAAGTTATGTTTGGAATAACTTATGTTTGAGAAATAAATATTTATTACATAAGTAGAAACAAAATTTTTTTCATATCTTTCTTCGTATATCATAAATCTAAGCATTTATAAATAAAAAATATAAACTATCCAAACAGGCACTAAATTTCACATAATAGGCCTAATGTTGTTGTTTGAAAATCCACAATAACGCTTAAATCTGTGCTTTTATTGTTTTTGACCAGTACTTAAATCTATGCTCTTTGACGACAACATGAGAATATAAATCGCATCACGCACGCAGGATCATAAGTGGAGGCTGAAAAGGACGGCTCAAAATTATTTTATCCAAACATCATCATTTGGTTGGGTTTAGTTTGAGATGCGTGGCACGTCTTCCTTCCCAATTTAAGCGCCGTATAACGGAACGACATCGTTTCATTTCTTGGACCTGAGGAGGCCACGCAAGAGGGAGGTTGAGAGAACCCACTGGTTCAAAAATAGACCAGTCTGAAGCTTTGCATCTCATAAGCAACCATCTAACACAGAATCATTATCTCAATTACTGAATCAAACTTGTATGCTACTACCTCCTGTCCTAATTATAAGATAAATTTGATATCTTTTGGAGAGATTAAGGAAGCTAAGTAAGTTCCTTAATCATATTATATGTTATGTATTCTTAGATTATATATTAGTTTATTAATCAAACTAATTAGTTTGGAGAAAAAAATAAAAATAAAAATACTCTAAAGTAATTTAATTAGCTTCCTTAATTTCTCCAAAAAAATTAATTTTATCTTATAATTAGGACCGGAGGAAGTACCTTCTCATACAAAATTGGGTTGATACATTCGAACTCTGATCAAAAGAAGCTAACCGTTACATCGATTTCTTGGCCTACTATGATTATCAAATGGAAGTTGAAGCTGTCATCGTAATATTATTCCTATGACCTTTTCGCATATCTATACCGTATAATGTAAAATTACTTAAAATGAATTAATTTAAAAAATGAAAAACTATTTTTATGTTGGGACTTGGAATAAACCTTTCTCTATGAAGAAAGGGGATGGATCTTGCTCCAGGTCCTCATAGAATTCCTCTTTCCTCCAGTCCTCTCATAATCTCATATCCACTCTTAATTTTTTCTTTAAAACAAATGAAAGTTTTAGATTTAACATTTCATAACACGTTATTATAATATTGCATAAAAATAAATTTAAATTGTTCACATTTTATTCAAACAGTTCACATCTGTAGCCTATAAAAAAAAAAAAAAAATTTAAAATTATAATAATAGTTTTATAAAATACTGTATTAAATATGAATAATCCATTTTTTAACACGAGGGTAGGGATGAAATCTTTATAGGAAGGATTTTGAAAGTATCAGCTTCTGGAAGGCAATGGCCAATATATTTCCTAAGGAACAAGAAAACTTAATCAGAAATATCCACAGAACACCTACTTTAGTCCTAAAGACCATCATCAAGCTAATATCTGCACACCTTATGCAACCTACGGAAGTGGCCTACCTACTTCCATTGCACAAATCTTTGAGGAGTGATTTGTTTCATTTCTCCGGTTCTTTTATAATGGATTCGACTCCTACTTTATTTTTCTGCATCATCTTGCATGGACGCGTTAATGTTCATCCTAGAAGCATGTAACTTCTTCAAATATTTCTGCCAAATAACTAGAATACCATTTTATTTACTTCTCTTTCAATACCATTATTCAAGGTTCATTTCCTTTGATTCTCATATGCCAATTCCTTCAACAACAAAAAAAGTTCTCACATGTTAATGGTAACCTCAAGTGTTACTTACAACTCATCTGCAACATCACAGTCACGGCAAATCAAATTTGATGGCACTCGTTTTTAAAAAAAAAAATATTTTTTGGCTACAACATGATGGCACTTTAAAAGTAGGCTACAAAGCATAAACGTTGCAGATGAAAAAGTGTGTATCCATCTCAGGGCTTTGTGCAGGAAGCCTGAAATCCACAGATTGCGAGTTTGGTTCTCAAGTGAATCTTTCTTTCCCCATGAAGATGAAGATGATCCTGGAATTTACACCAGGGCCCTGAAGTCCATCCAAAAATAAGAGGAACAGAAAATAGGACATGGCTGCATCTTGCAATACATGTTTTGAGTCGGTTCGATCAATGTCCCTCTCTTCCCAAACAAGCCATGAAAAACCAGAGCTCACATTTCACTCACTGGAAAACGGATAGCAGATTATTTCACCGGAAAACCACCCTCCCATGACAAGCCCTATCCTGTTGAAAGAAAGCTCTAGAATTAGAAGTTTAAAAATTCATACTGATAGGGGTCTGTTTTGTATGAGGGAAATGGAGAGGGGGGGGGGGGGATTTTAATGAGTTTGATTTAAAAGAAATAAAGAAGTGGGGTTATAAAGTTTTAATGAACAAATGTAAAATAAGAAAAATTAATTAAAAGTTCTTAATCACACTTCTGTAATTTTTTTGAATCAAACCCATTAAAATGATCCCTCCCCTCCCCTCCCCTCATACTAAACAGACCTAAAGGATCTCAATAAATTAAGTGCACGTTAGGCTTACATGCAAGATGGCTGTAGCATGGTATATACTCAATGAAAGAATCTCTTGCGACATCTAGCTGATCCAAGCTCCTCATACTCAGACTTGGTCACGCACATAGCTTCAAAATCAGGACTAGATGCCAACAACGATCCTCCACGCCAAACACCTAATATGGGACTGAAGAAGAAATACAAGTTCTTAAATGAAAATTAACAAAGACAAAACAGGAACATTTCAAGAAAGATATTTACTCTTGTTGAGGAGTTATCTTCACATGGTAGTCATCAGGAACTAGAGGCCGCAGCTCCATCTCTCTACAATTCAATTGGTATCAATTATCTAAGTTTGAGTGCCACGTTATTTAGAACAGAAGGCAACGAAAGCTTAAGAAGGGGGGAAAATCAGAAGTACAGAATGCAATGTGTTAAGGTACTAAGTAAAGTAATGAATAAATGGGAAAGTTAGATGATAATTTGAGAATTTATGTTGAGAAGGATAAAGGTATTCTGAGATAAAGAGCAGGCAAGAATTTCACCTTCTCTCTAAAACAGCCCAATACTCGGTTATAAAGAGAAAGCAAGCATCCCACTAACTCTCTAAGAACAGCCCTGGAGAATCTCCTAAACCAATTTACTCTCTGAATATTCCATGCTTCATTGAGTAGGCAAAAAGCCAATTTATAGAAGTACAGAGAGATAAAATCTAATTCAAAATTCAAACTAAGAAATCCAAATAATATCTAAAATCTCGAAACTGAATCCTACTTGTGGATATTCCATTTATTTTGAAATATCTAAAATAATAAATAATATTGCTGAAATATCTTAAATCCTATTTGTGGATAATCCACTTATTTTCATATTTCATAAAGTGATAATAAAAATGGACTCAATTAATAAAATAAATATTAATAAAATCAAACTCTATCATTATCCCCTCCTTGTAAATTTGCCTTGTTCTCAAGGCAAAACAAAAAAATTATCTTCCTAGTATGTCTGGAGGTTTAGGCAATGATGGTAGGAAGGCAATATAAGATGTATCAACAACTCTAAATGAGACTTCAAGAACAAGGGTAGGCCGAACAAGATGTAGCACATAAGACACCAATCTGTCAAGGAAAAAATGATCCATGGAGCCACAATCCATAAGAATCATATCAGAAGGATGCATCAAGGTTTCTTGAAGCTTCACCGGTGATGAAGACTTTCCCAAGATGGCGTCAAAAGAAATTTCAGCCTCATCACCTCCTATCTCTATTTCAACTTTTTCAATCAAAGGTGGAACAATTTCTGTGATCTTCATAAGCGAGGACTCGGAACAACGCTGCCCAAGGCTAATTTGCTCACAACAACGGAAGCAATCTTTCTTTCTGTGACGCTGGCAGTCAAACTCCACAGTCGAGGGGCCGAACGACGAAGTCACATTTGTTGTCGCTGGTAGGGGTGGTCTCAAACTCATAGATGCTGCTCTTATTGAAGTTGCTGCAAAATCTTCATCCAATGTGAGATGATCAAAAGAGTATGACTGTGAGTGAGCTTTGGTGATGTCCGACGACATTGCTTGTGAATTAATGGGATACGAAAATTTTAGGTGGCTTGGTTTAGAGTCACATGCGTCGTTGTTGGCTAAATACCCTGACAGAGTTAAGCGGCTGTGACTAGGTTTTTTGCTTCTGTACTTGTGGATTCTGACATACTTCCTAACTCCTAAGCCAATGTCATTGGATTTTTCTCGGATGGTGGGAGTTGTGCTACTTCGTTGGGTCTGGGAATTACTAACTTGGGTTTTTAAGCCAAGTTTAGCATTTATAATGTCAAGACGGGAGATAATATAAGATGCTTGCAATGATTTGTAAAAAGTGGAAGAAGTGAATGATGGGAATGAGAAAGGAAAACTAGCGGAAGGGTTGGTTACCAGATCGAACAGCTCTGATGCCATTTGTTAAGGTACTAAGTAAAGTAATGAATAAATGGGAAAGTTAGACGATAATTTGAAAATTTATATTGAGAAGGATAAAGGTATTCTGAGATAAAGAGCAGGCAAGAATCTCACCTTCTCTCTAAAACAGCCCAATACTCTGTTATAAAGAGAAAACAAGCATCTCACTAACTCTCTAAGAACAACCCTGGAAAATCTCCTAAACCAATTTACTCTCTGAATATTCCATGTTTTATTGAGTAGGCAAGAAGCCAATTTATAGAAGTACAGAGAGATAAAATCTAATTCAAAATTCAAACTAAGAAATCCAAATAATATCTAAAATCTAGGAACTAAATCCTACTTGTGGATATTCCACTTATTTTGAAATATCTAAAATAATAAATAATATTGCTGAAATATCTTAAATCCTATTTGTGGATAATCCACTTATTTTCATATTTCATAAAGTGATAATAAAAATGGACTCAATTAATAAAATAAATATTAATAAAATTAGACTCTATCACAATGACTCAGGAAAAGAACTTACAATCTTTCAGCAAATTGAGGAAATAAGGTGCTCCCACCTGTTAAAATGATGCTGACAAGAAATACAAAAGGTTTTGAGAAATAAACCAACAGCCCAGGATGTATGAAACTGCAGTAACCTGCAAATAGATCAATCAAATTCAAATACTTTGAAAAAAAATTACCTCTCATAGAGTACAGGGTGGAGTTGTGGATGGCAGCAGTTAACAGCTCGTACAATGCATTCTGCTAGTCCAGCCTCATTCATTCCTGCCAAGAGGAAGAAACACAAGTATTAGGCAAAGGATCAAATTAGACTAAGATACTATCTAACCTTAAGTATCATTAATAGGCAATAAAGCCTCAATGTTCAATGGTTTCTTACATTCTGGTGTTCCAAGCATAATGCCCAAATAATACTCAAGTTTCGCAAAAACAAAATATTTTTCTCATGTGATACTTTTAAGCAAGAGGGTGAGCAGCTTGAAAAGTGTTTGAAAATAAAAAGAATTGATAGTAAAACTAAACAATACTAATCTTAGTCATTTACAGCCATTTGATAAGGCCATCATGAATAGTTTCCTGCAAGAGACTAAAGTGACAGCAGAGCACATTTCATTTGTGAGTAGTACTGGAACTACCTAAATCAGCAGGATGGAAGATCATTTCTGGGACAAGAAAGCGTTCATTTGTCAAGTCAAACTCCTAAAGGAGACAAAATGAATTAAAGAAATTAAAATCAGTTGACATGAATGAATATTGAACTCCAAGTAAAAGGAGGCGAACTACATTTTTTGTCAAATCAACTCTCCTTCTGTCCTCAGGCTTTTCAGTCATTTCTGTGTTATTCATATCCTCCTTTGTGTCTGTTGGAAGCAAAGGAGCATCATCAGCCAGAGTACGATATCTGTGTACTTGATCTGGATATTTAACAAAGCCTTTTGTGTGTGTAACACCATCTGGAAGGACATAAGTGCATCTAAAGAGATTTTCTCTTCCAGGTTTCCTACAGGTACAGAAGAACAAATGAAAATCATTGTCATCACTTTATTGTATCAAGTAACATGTGGATTAGACACAATTTATATAGCATAAAAAAAATCACATACTACGAACACATATTGACAATGGCTTGGAATTATAAAAGTGAAAACAATGCAACAAGCCACAAGCACTAGAAGAAATCCAAGGAGTATACACATCCAACGAGAGGTACACAGATTATCCAGTAGATTTTTCTTAAAGCAGCAAGATATTAAAGCAATAATAAGTTGAACCTTTTTCAAGTGTGACGTAAAAATGAAGTCCAGCGACAGGAAAAAACAAAGTTGATAACCTTTAATAAATAACAATGTATTACCTTGCAATCTGGAGGTCCCGGGGAACATCAAGGGAAACAAAGCAGAGATTCTCCTTAACATCATCCATAATAAAAGTCTCCTCCATGACGTTAACAGCCCTAAAAGAAACCAACTCCTTCAGATAATTGGTCAAAGCTTTGCCACCCAAATCGATTCTCTTCACAGCATAATTCAAAGTGAAGTTCTGAAACACAGGTGAGGCGTGTGTGAATGAAAATCCACAATCCACAACAAGGCTGCACTGGGCTCTAGAGACAAGACCTTCAGGCCTGCGGCTCGCCTCATAGAGATGAACCAAAGAAGGCGGCTCAGCCACATAAAGAGACTTAAAGTTGAAATCCTCAAAGACAAGCTCATCCATTGATCGTTGAATGGAAGGAAGGGTGAAGAGGGGCTCAGTGAGAAGGAGAGAAGAGTTTGATGGGTTTACGTGGAGGATGGAGGAGAAGACATGGGCCCATATTTCTCGTTGAAGTTCAGGGTTTATCATGTAGCCTCTATCCATGGGCCGTCGAACAGCAGCAGAGGTGAGGTCCACTTCACTGACTGAGGATGGTTCCATGGTGGTGGTGGTGGTGGGGTAGAGGGGGTTTGGGTGGAGCCATTTTTTGGAGGACGGTGGTCGGCAAAGGCAATTGGGAACAACAACCAAGGGGTCACACTCTCCGCCATGACCGGCTTTGATTAGGCCTCCACCATTGTCTAGAACCACCACATTGTGTGGGGACATGTTAGGGACAACAATTACAGAATTGAATGGGCGTGAAAACTATTCACATCCCCCTCGCTCTTGCGTATGCAGTACAGAATACAATTTGATTCCCATTTGGCGTGAATAGGCTGTACACGAGTGAGCTTAAACCAAGCTTATTGATTTTAAATTGAAGTAATATGTTACCTGTGGATCGCATGCAAGGTTATCAAACTTGCAGATTCAAGAGTAAAATGGACACGTAAACGCAAGAGTACGCATAAGACTCTACAAAAGAGCAAATCAACAAAGGATTTAGCATAAGCTACAGGTCAAGAGGACCTAATATTTATAAATCTACCATTTTTCTCACCTGTTGAAACTCAAAAATCCAAATAAAGCTAGATACTTGAGGGATTATAGTGATATTTTCAAATGCATACTACTCGCTTAGTACAGAGAGCTAGCTCTGCCCTATTTAAAGTCTTCGGCTTACCTAAAAGAGCGCTTGGAGCTGAAGCTTCAAAAGCAGCGACGGCCAACGTCAAAAACCTGCGGAACCCCTCACCGCCGGCGGCGAAAAGCCGGTTTCAAGCTTCTGTAACAGGAGGAGGGGCCTTCGAGTTAGACCGCTCTCAGTTCTGCCCCCATGCTGTACTGCGAAAGAGCCGAAAGATCGGAGATGACCCGGAACCGGCTTTCCTCCTTTTCTCTGATGACCCATGGGTTTGATAGGATAGGAATTTTTAATTTTTTTTGGAGGTTCAATTTTAAAATTGATTGATATTTTGATTAAATTTTATCAATATTTCATAGAAGTCTGAAATGGATTTTATTAATTAAAATTTATCAACATTACTTAAAATTAATAATTTGACGTGGAAACCTAAAATTTCTAATTCCTACCTCAAATTGAAATAATGTAGCTTATAGAGCTCGGCATTCGGTTTCCAATTCGTTCATCTTGGGAGAATGTTCTATTATATACTTTGAGCAAATATGATTAATAAATGCCAATTAACATGTGGTTTAAGTTACAAGAACATGCTGTATCCTTATTTTTTTTGCACATGAAGGAAGTATGTAGAACATATGATTTGTTGTAATATATTGATATTATATTAAATAATGACATTGATGTTTATACCAACATGATTGTAATTTTTGCTTATTAACACTGATTAATTTCTAATTCTAAGTTAGATCAATTTAATTTAGGTATATTTTCTCATGCATTTGATGAAATTATAAAAAAAAAAAAAAGATGCATAATTCATGTGATAAGATATACTATCTTTCAAGGTACTAATAACACCATGCAAATATGTTACTCTCTCTTGTCCTTAATATAATATAATTTAATTAGATTAAGAAAATTAATTAAGTTAACTAATATTATATGTATTTTTTAAAACACCCTTATCATCTTTATCAATTCCTTGATTATTGTTATAAGAGCATCAATAGGGATAAATTAGAAAAAGATTGATAAATATATCTTATATTTAAGATCAAGATCAACTGTCACATAGGTCATATACGAGATACTGAAGCTTGGCCCAACAAAAAAAATAGTTACTGAAGGGAGTATTAGTTAATAATCTTTAGATTTGCAAAGACATAAGTTCAAGGAGGCATACATGCCAAGATGCGAGCTTTGGGGGGGGGGTTGTTTAGTATATGTTTGTTTTAGTTTTTTAGAGATGTTTTCATGATTTATAAAATAAATATGTAATAAGAGTTTTGTCTTGATTTAGAAAAAAAAACTTTTAAAATTATAATTTGATGATCACCAAACAAGGCCTAAGTTGCTGTGGGTCATTTAACCAAATGGATTTCTATGATGGGAGCGCGTCCACGCCAAAGTGTGAGCAATTTACCCATGTGGATTTAATTAATGCTAAATTCAGTTGTTATATTAGTTAAATAACTAATTTATACATATTTAGGTAATTGGTTGAATTAGTTATTTATAATAAATGTTTATTAGTTTTCCTACAATACCTTTTATAATCATATGTATTGTAACAATCCTTAATGGAAACCCTTCTTATTTACAATTAGTAAAGATACTTTAGAAACAAAATTATAAATATTAGAGGCAAGGTGAATTGGGATCTTATATCTAAATCTAAATGAACTTTTTATCTAACTCTTATATTTAGAATCAGAGTTAGTATGCTAAAGCATGATTCAATTTTTCAAACAATTGAACAAGAAATCCGAAACAGGTTCTCAATCTTTTCTCAATCGGTTCACATATCAATATGATGAGATTTAAACTATTTCTTTTTTTTTTCCCCCTTCCCACGAGATTTAAACTATTTCAATTTAATTTGAATGCTGCAAGTTTAAAGTTTTTAATATGTGATTTTTAAATGATAAATTTATTTCTTAAGAAATGATAGTTATAAGTTTATCTTCACTTTAAATTTCACATATATTAAAATAAAAAAATTAAATTAAATATGAACCCTAAAATCAAACAAACAGTCGAAATAGAAAATGTGCTTACCTGTAAGTAATGCATGAGATACAGTAATATAATCCGCCTGTAACCTCTAACCAATACCTAGATTTGAGTTTCATTCATTTATGAAATACATGTACACAAAATTTAATAAATTATAGTTCATATGATCCTAAATATAGGATAAAATTGATTTTTTTAGATATTATTAAAGAAGCTAATTAAATTACTTTAAAATATTTATCTTTATTATTTTTTCTCCAAACTATTTTGCCTACCATATAAATTAATGTATAATCTCATGATCCATAACATATGATATGATTAAGTACTACCTCCGATCCTAATTATAAGATAAAGTTGATTTTTTTGGAGAAATTAAGGAAACTAAATAAGTTACTTAATCATATCATATGTTATGTATCATTAGATTATATATTAATTTATTAATCAAATTGAAGAAAAAAATATAAATATAAATACTCTAAATTAATTTAATTAGCTTCCTTAATTTCTCCAAAAAAGTCAAATTTGTCTTATACTTAGGATCGGAGGGAGTAACTTATTTAATTTCTTTAATCTTTCTAAAAAATCAATTAAATCTTATATTTAATAGCTTTTACGATTTACGAGATAAGTGTGTAATAGTAGTTTTGCCTCAGGTTATGCAAACCATGGTTTTGGTACTTACCAAACACACACTAATTTTGAGGATAATATTCAATTTTTTCATGGTCCATAATAATATTTCAATTTTTAAGTTGTTGGTGGGTCTGTTTGGTTGGAGGGGAGGGGAGGGGATAAAAATGTGCCCCTCTCCTTATTTGATTTGAAAAATTGAAGAGAGGGGCTTCCAATCCTTCCCATCCCCTCATTTTTGTTCCCCTTAAATTAAGGGGTTTTGGAGGGGATGGAAAATGAGCCCCTCCCATTTCATCCCCTCCCTTTAAACCAAACAGGCCCTAAGAGAAACGGCCCAAAAACCAGAGTAAGCCCAGCAGAATATCGATCTCGTTACTCATTTTCCCGGTTCCTTCCAGGTTCCTTCTTTCTCCCCATCGTCGAAGTCTTTCCCGCGTTCCGGTGGCTTTGCGAACGGCGATTCAACTTAGTTAACATGTTCTTCCTCCAAGTTCACTCGGTGGATTCCGACCACCCTCTCTCCTCTCAAATCACGTTCTCAACTGTCCAATCCAACAGAGATTCAAGCCCTTGTCCTAAATTCAGCGAACGCAGAGGCGTACTGCATTTGTTCAGAAGCATATCGCACTCGTCGCTTCCGAATCCTACTTCTCGTTCTTCTCTCGTTTTTATCGTTGCCGTACCCAACTACCTCTCCTACGAAGACCTAATTCGGTTTTATGAATCCCACATCGACCATGTGTCCGAGCTTCTCTTCATCAGGTACCATTTATGATCTGTTTTTGATTTCTGTGTTCTGTTCTGTGGTGTTTGGAGAATTCTTTTTGGTTAAAGGGAAAATTTGCGTGAATCGCTTCAGCGGCGAAAACTATAATGGTGTGTTACTGAAGTATTTCTTGTTCTTGTTCTTGTAATCAAAGGAACGCTTCATGAGTTTCAAATGGGAGATACAATCGAATGTTTTTGTTTTCTGAGATTAGTAGGACATGAAATACACACACAAACACACTAATCTTATTCATGCTTTTGAGTTTCATTTTGATATAAAATCCTGCCATTTGAGTTATCTGATTTTCTCACTTTTTAATTAAACAGGAATGATGGGATGGAAGATCGGTATAGTGTGTTGATTAGACTTGTTGATCAGCGTACAGCGGATGGATTTTATAGTTATTTTAATGGGAAGAGGTTTTCTCCTGGTGAGGTAATGAGTTCAGAGTCGGCATAAATTTTAATTTCTTCTATGCATTTCCTCAGCTGCTTCTCAAATCACTCTGTCTTGTCTAATTTTCTTTTTTCCGTTACTCCAACTGATTGCCAAAATTCAGGCTGAGGTATGCCACGTTTTGTTTTTGCATTCCGTGGAGTATACAGAATCTGCAGAAGTTGCTCGAACCCCTCCTGGAGGCTGTACTGAAATACCAACTTGCCCAGTTTGCCTTGGTGTGTTCCATTTGCATGAATTGTAATTCTGTCCAGAATGATGATAATTATGTGAAAGATATTTATGATTTATGTCTTTATTGAATTGTTTGAATGCCAGAGAGACTGGACCCTGAAACAAGTGGAATACCCAGCACGTTGTGTGACCACTCATTTCAATGCCCTTGTGTTTCTAAATGGACTTATTTGTCCTGCCAGGTGAGCAGATCGTACACTCATTCAACTCTGCTTCCACGTTCTTTTCCGCTCTAGAGATTTTACGGTTGAGTTAATCTTATTGCCCTAACATTTTATTTTATATGAAAGTATAACCTTTGTGCCTAACATGCTATGTTTATTTGGGAGGTGATATTGGTAGCTGATAACAAAAACTTTACATTCTTCTCACTGAATCTGGAGAGGTGAAAGCAGCAAGTAAATGCTTGATAAAAAGTTGCTTTTTCTTCACTATTGTTCCTACATTAATTCTTTGGCAGCTAAACTTGCATTTTAATTTTACTAATTTGCTTCAGGGAATACGTCAATGTGAAGCAAGAATATATACTAGTTACATGCTCTGGAAACTAGAAATACACTATACATAGTAGTGCTTGGGTTTTGTCACATGTAGGGATTATTATATTGTTGGAGGATGCTCTTGTAAATAGCTTATAATGTTTCTATTTTAGGTCTGTCGTTTTTGTCAACAACAAGATGAGAAACCAAACTGTTTTGTTTGTGGAACAGTAGAAAATCTATGGGTTTGCATCATATGTGGATTTGTTGGATGTGGAAGGTAATAGCTATTTCTTCAATCTGCTCTGGTAACTTGTCTATGAAAGGTCCCTATTTTTAATGATAGAAAAGCACCATCTATTTCCTTTTGTTACATAATGTGCATTTTTCTTACTGCCTATTTGAGGAGGATTTGACCACCATCATTCCTTTTTTTAGATACAAAGAAAAGCATGCTATACGTCATTGGGAAGACACACAGCATTGCTATTCTCTTGATTTAAGAACACAACAAATTTGGGATTACGTAGGTGACAATTACGTACATCGGTTGAACCAGAACCAGTCTAAATTTGATGGCAAGTTGGGGGAGATGAATTCTCATTGCAGTTCACAGGAAGGAGATTGTGGTATTTGTGAATACAATGAAGATTTAGGAATTGATGGAGCCCTCTTTAACAGCAAAGTTGAAGCAGTATTTTTCTCCTCTCTTGCTTGTTATCTTTTTCTGTTTGTTGAAGTTATGCTCAACATCATTTCCTGTGGCCAACTCATTTGCTTGTTGATTATTCAACGGTTTTTCTGTGTCTTGGTTTACCATTGCAGTTAGCATCTCACAGACTCGCACTAAATTTTCACTTTCTTTCTGACTCTTCCATTTATGGTCACTGATTAGCTGAACAACTTGAGTGCAGATTGCGGATGAATATAACCATCTTCTAGCAATTCAGTTGAAAACTCAAAGACAAGTGAGTTAGCTCTCAGTTCCTGACGTTCTGTCTCTGTGGGAATGGAATAGTTGAGTGAATGGCGTAATGGGAATGCTTTCTTCTGAGGTTTACAATTTCAGACTAATTGGATCTTCAACTTCAGTATGGTTGGAATTAGGGACATTAGGAAATGCTACTTTTAGTGTAACCGCCCCCCCCCCCCCCCCAACAAAGAAAACACACAAAAAAAAAAAAAAAAAAAAATTGGAAGGTTGCTTTTACACATGAAGATTTGCAGGCTAATCAGAATCTAACCTAGGCATCTGATTCTTCTTTTGTTTCTAGTATTACGAATCCTTGCTAGTTGAGGCTAAAAGTAAAATGGAAAGTACAATATCTGAAGCAGTGGAGAAAGCTGTAGCTTCCAGAATGCAGGACATGCAATGTGACCTGGAAAAGCGTACAGAAGAGAAAAATGCGGTTGCTGATGTAATTATATCGCATTCTCTTGTACTTCGTATATTTTTTTCTTAAATGCTGGAGTTATGATGTCTCCATAAGAGAGTCATTCCGTTGTCTTTCAGGTGAATAGGAATCTCATTAAAAGTCAAGAGACGTGGCGAAACAAGGTTAAAAAAGTTGAAGAGAGGTATATGCATTCTTGTTCCGCCCCTAAGATTTTTATAGGAGAATTAGGTTCTTAATTTAAGTTCCCAACAGAGGTGACATGGCTTATCAGAACTTCATTTCTCAACCGTTCTCAAGTTTTTGGGATAGGGCTGGCAAGGAAATGTAGTCTTTTTACCTATGCAGGGCTAAGTGCTATACAAATGTTGTATGATTATAGTTGTTTTTCTTCTTGATACTTTAATATTTTAAATGAATTAAAATATCTGAATCTGCTGTCTTTAGGGAAGCCATGGCAATGAAGTTGAGGGATGAGAAAATCCGTGATCTGGAGGAACAAGTAATGCTGTAAACCACCTTTAATCTTTGTCCATAGAGAAGCTTTAAAAATTGTTCAGTGATGGTCTAATACATGATACAAACAGATTAGGGATCTCAGCATCTACATGGAAGCTCAAAAAGCAATTGATAAGATGGAGGTTTCAAGTGGGATTAAGGAGGGAACACTCTTACCAGTGGAATATCAGCAGTCTTCTTCCGGAAGTAAGACGAAAAAGAACAGAAAGTCTGGTCGAAGATGAAATTGCCTCAGCTTTCGTCTCTCTATCACAGCATTGTAAACGTGTATTGGTGAATATTGCTTTCTTGCTCAGTTTAGATAGTAAGTAGGTATAACTTGTTGTGATATCATTGTGTTGTTGATAATAGTACTCTAATGAAACACAGACAAAATAGGTCATTCAAGAGCAATATGATTGAAGAATATACTATCAGAAAAGTGAAGAACGAGGACAGCAACAATGAAAATATCATCAAGAGGTATTTTTGTGGACTGATTTGTGAGCGTTCCAAAATTTGTCACCAAAGGAAGGCCTTGAGTTTTGTGATGCTTTCAAATCTTAAATATAAACACACACTGGTTATTTCATATACAAACAATGTTGGAGACCGAATTGAGCGAATGAGCAAGATCGCTTCTTCCAAATATAAAAGTTCAATTAGAGGGCAGTAGTTTGTTTTTATCTTCTTAGTATTCAAAATTATATCGTTCTTTTGTTCCCTATAATACTTACAATTTTTTTTTTTTTTTTTAAAAACAACATTTGAAGGAGAAATGACCCCACCCCCGAAATAATCAAATAACTGCGCCCCGTTCTCTGTCGATTTCGTTGTAGACTCTGGACTCCGGAGAATGATAGGGATAAGGATAGCATAGGCTCAATATTGGTAAAAGTTGCTTGTTCTAAGCTATTTCACTCCATTATGTTTGTCTATAAGCACAAGTATTTTCTTAATGAACGCACTCTTGTTTGAGGTACAAATACTTTGTAAACACTTCTTGTGGAAGTTTATTGCGAAATGAAAAGGGCCTATTTGAGGGTCAATGAATTTGTGGCGGTTTTGGCAATGACAGAGGGGTAGGTGGCCGCAGAGGTTTTGGGGGTGAAAGCATGGAATCAGTATGAGTCTTTTGAAGAATTATACTCCAAAAGTTAGTTATTAGGGAACCCAAAATTTTATAAGACCCTTATTTCAGAGTAGCATTCTCAATGTGGATAGAAATCCTTTAATGTGTGTAATTATTAGGAGTTTGTTAAAGAAAAAATTATAAATTTAAAACACAAAGTGGATTGAAATCTTATATTCCGTCCAGTCTTAAATATAAAACATAGTTAACTCTTTTGAAAAGATTAAGAAAAATAATTAAATTATTTTAAAATATTTATATTTTTATATTTTTTCCAAACTAATTTATCTATAAACTGATATATAATATGATTAAGGGTTTGATAAAGTAGCAGGCAGGGAAAATGCATGATAAGGACAACAAATGCCTTGTGAGAGTAAGTATATGTTTGGGTAATCCTAAATCACTATTTTAAAAGTCTTTTTCTGTAAGTCAAAATAAAATTCATCTCATATATTTATATCATAAATCATAAAAACTATTATTTAAAAACTAAATCGAAACTCAGATGGCACGTTTCTATTCAAGCTCATTAAGCCCTACGGCACGATTCCCATGAAGCAACTTTTTGTTGCTTTTTTCCTTTGCAACGTCACTTCTCCCCCCTCTTGCTTGGTGACGTCCTTTCACATCACCTTTTTTTCTTTCTCCTTTTTTTGGGAGAATTACACTGTAGTCCTATAGAAGCTAAAATATGAAGAAATGGTCCCGAAAAAATCTGAAATTACCCTTAAGTCCCATGGGACCATTTTGCAATAAATTCAATGTGAGAAATGTCACAATTGCCCCTGTCAGACAAACAACAAAAAATGTGATTAAATGCTGTGAATGACGCACGTTACGTCCGGAGAAGGCGGGAAAAAACGCAGCGAAGATCAGCATCCATGGATGAAGATTAAGGTAGGGATTTCATGGCATCCATTCTCTTGTCTTGATTAAGCTCCATATGACTCACATATTCTGTTTAGTTGGTAAACATAGGTTTAGGTTTTGTTGAGTCATTTTCGTTTTGATCATAAAAATGGAAAAAGTTATGTACTTTTGATGGGTATTGTCCTGTATATGCTTGCAAATTAACAAGGAAGATCTATTAAATGCAATGGATATGGTTTGACAAAGTTTGCATTGTGTTTGGGTATGATTTTGTATGCTCTGTTTTTGGTGTTATTAGCTCTGTTTTCTGGTGTATGGTGATGTGTTTCTGCAATATAAGAAGTAAGGAATGAAGATGTGGATCAAAGGTTTGGGGCTACATGACATGATTTGCGTAGGAAAAAAAGAGTTGTTAATGCAAGCAGCGATAGTTGTCAATGGAGGCGCCTTAAGTTGTTAATGACAACTAGAGGTCATATTTAAATGATTTTTGTGACAACTAAAGGTTTTTTTTATTGATATTTGTTTTGGTCAAGATTTTTGTGGGAATTGTCCTCCATATGCTTGCAAGCTATAAAGGAAGGTCTTGTAAATGCAATGGATATGTTATGGCTAAGTTTTCAATGTGTTTTGCTATGATTTTGTGTGCTCTGTTTTTTTAGTCATTATGCTCTGTTCTCTGGTGTACGGTGGTGTGGTTCTGCAATAGAAGAGGTAAGGGATGAAGATGAGGGTCAAAAGTTAGGGGCTACATAACCTGATTTGCGTAGGGAAAAAAGAGTTGTTAATGGCAGCAGCGATAGTTGTCAATGGAGGCTCCATAACTTGTTAATAACAATTAAGATCATATTTAAATGTTCTTTCCTTGTGGTGTAATGGTGTTTGGAATGGAGCTGAAAAGTTTGGAATGTTTTTTAGTATTTTGTGCCGTTTTCAGTCATTATAAGTGGGATTTAATGAACAAGGTATGAAATATGTGTGGTTGGCGGTGTTGATTATGTAGTAACAAAGTGTTGTTAATAAGGGCTGTGGCATTTGTTACTAAGGCTGCTGACATTGTTAATGACAACTTTTTTGTGCAGTAGACAGCGGAGATGGCTACGACGTCCGGCAAGATTCTACTATGTTTCCTTCATATAAGGGGAAGGTTTGAAGTCAGTAGAGATGATGATTTAACATATGTTGGTGGAAGCGTCAGATCTAGAACCATTAAAGAAGGAACAAGTTTAGAAGAGTTTAAAATAATGATATCCTCCATTGTGGGAAAAGAGAGTGGAGGACTTGTTATGAAGTTCACATTGCCGTGTGATAGAACAACATTTGTGGACATAGTAGATGATGAAGCAATTGAACATTTAATCAATTATAGCGGAGAAAGTGTGCATGTCTATGTAGATGAAGGACAAAATGAAGATGATAATACAACGGCAATAAGGGATAATCGAAGTGATGAGCAATATGTGTAAGTGTAAAATCCTTATAAGAAAAAGCTTGTGAACGAATGCAAATGAGCTTGTCGTTAGTAACATGTTTTACTTTGCAATGTGGTGCAGGTTTGATAACTTGTCAGAAGGTTGGGATGGAGGATCAGCCACTATGTCTATTGAAGATTCTCCTGCATTGTAATACGCTGTCCAAATGGTGCCAATAGGAACACCTGAAATGAACTCTACAAAGTGGAAGGATCTTATAATCGGGGAGGGACAAGTTTTTGTCAATGCTGATGGCCTTCGACAAACATTATACAAGTATGCCATTGGCCACAAGTTTGCATATAAATATGTAAAAAACAACAAGGAAAAGATCATCACCAAATGCATGGTTAATGGATGTCCATGGTACTTGGGAGCATATTCAATGGGTGAACGACAAGAAACAGAATTCCTCACTATAAGGACTTTCAAAGGTGACCACAAACATGACGCACAGGATAATCTACTTGTACCTCACTTGAAGAGATCCAAATTAACCTCATCAATAATCGCAGACAGTTTGAGGTGTAACATAGATAAGAATGCAAATGAGGTTATGAGAGATATGTATAGAGATTACGGGGTGCGTCTAAATTATAGTCAAGCGTACAGGGGAAAAGAAAGAGCATTGATGGAAATACATGGCCGCGTCGAAGATTCATACATGACTCTTCCTTGGATATGTGATAGGCTTATAGAGACCGATCCAGACACGGTTGCCCGGTGTGAATTCTCTGAGGGTGACAGATTTGAGAGGCTATTCATTGCTTATGGATGCTCAATTAAAGGCTTCTTACAAGGGTGTCGAGGCATACTGTGTATAGATGGATGTCACCTCAGTGGCCCTTACAAGGGAACACTGGTTTCAGCTAATGCGTATGATGCTGATGATCAATTGTTTCCCTTGGCATATGGCATAGTCAGTGGAGAAACACATGATGATTGGAGTTGGTTTCTTAAGATTGTGAAGGATATCATTGGCACAAGGGAGATCACAATAGTGTCAGATAGGAATCTTGCCATCATAAGTGCTGTTTGTTGTATATTTGGATCACATAGACACGCATTTTGTTACCGGCACGTGAAGGAAAACTTTAGTTCACAGTTTGTGAAGCTTAGAAGAGT
This sequence comes from Inga laurina, assembly GCA_963855925.1. NCBI lineage: Eukaryota > Viridiplantae > Streptophyta > Magnoliopsida > Fabales > Fabaceae > Inga > Inga laurina. Next base: position 45,900,291 of record OY979702.1, on the reverse strand, counting down.
AAAGGATAGGACTTCTTCGAACAGCAAAGAAGATGCACTTAAAATGCTTGATGCTATTGCATATGCACGACATGAACATGAATATAATGTTGCATTAGGTAGGCTAAAATTGTTTTCCCTGAAGTTAGGTATGTGGGTTGAGACTGAAGGAGACGTGGAAAGATGGGCGCAGAGCAAGTTTCCTCACAAAAGATGGGATAAATTAACATCAAATGTTGCGGAGTCATTTAATGCATGGGTATTGAAAGAGAGGAAGCACAATGTTGATGTTCTCATTCATGAGCATAGAGAAAAATTAGCCAAGAAGATGGTTGCGTGCAAAGCAGCAATGAGAAATTGGAGGAATGAGATTGGGCCGAATATAGAGTCTAAGTTGATGGAACAAGTCAAGGGCGCTGAAAATCTGCAATGTGAATATTATGGTGATGATATGATTTCAGTTGCAACAATGTGTGACAGCCGAGTCATCATCTGAGTGTTGACCTCATAGGCCACACATGCACTTGCCTTGCATGGCAGATGAGCGGAATCCCTTGTCCACATGCATGTGCAGCAATCAAGTTAGTTCATCGTAGTGTCTACTCGTACGTCGATGAATGCTACAAACTGTGTACCCAAGAAAAAATATATGCAACGGCTATGAGGCCTGTAGCAACGCATGATTGCCCACGTGCTGAAGCCCTTACAGTGACACAGCTGATGACTGAGAATTTATTGCGACCACCACTTACTAGAAGCCTCCCGGGAAGGCCAAAACGAAAAAGGATTGAATCTCAGTTTCAAGACAAAAGGGTTTATTATTGTGGCAGGTGCAATGAAGCTGGCCACACTGTCAAGACCTGCAAGAATCCTAATCCCAGCTGATAAATCATGATCCTTTTGTTTCTTATAATTTTTGGAAAGTGCATGTCATAGTATTTGTGTAAATATGAATAGCTACAAGTCCATACTAGTTATATAGCAATGGTATGGTATGTCACTTTTGTTTCTTGTGCATGCATTTTCAGCTGTAAATGAAGGTTGGATATAATATGGCTTGGTATCCCACTTTCATTTATGGAAGGTTGTAATGAGTTGTAAATTACGTTGTCAATGTAGGCCCATGGAATTGTCAGTGTATGCCCATGGAGTTGTTAATATATATTTATGCAGTAATGTTGACATTTGTGTAAGCCACTGTCATGTTCTGAATGTTTCAAGCTGCTGTAAATTTTGTTGTCAACGAAGGGACGTCAAGTTGTCAATGTAGACCCATGGAGTTGTCAGTGTATGCCCATGGAGTTGTTAATATATTTATGCAGTAATGTTGACATTTGTGTAAGCCACTGTCATGTTCTGAATGTTTCAAGCTGCTGTAAATTTTGTTGTCAACGAAGGGACGTCAAGTTATCAATGTAGGCCCATAGAGTTGTCAGTGTATGCCCATGGAGTTGTTAATATATATTTATGCAGTAATGTTGACATTTGTGTAAGCTACTGTCATGTTCTGAATGTTTCAAGCTGTTGTAAATTTTGTTGTCAAAGAAGGGACGTCAAGTTGTCAATGTAGGCCCATGGAGTTGTCAGTGTATGCCCATGGAGTTGTTAATATATATTTATGCAGTAATGTTGACATTTGTGTAAGCCACTGTCATGTTCTGAATGTTTCAAGCTGCTGTAAATTTTGTTGTCAACGAAGGGACGTCCAGTTGTCAATGTAGGCCCATGGCGTTGTCAGTGTATGCCCATGGAGTTGTTAATAATCGGCCCTTTAATTGTCAGTGAAGGCCCCTAGAGTTGTCAATGAAGGCCCCTTTAGTTGTTAATGAACGCTCCTAGAGTTGTTAATGAACGCCCATAGAGTTGTTAATTAACGCCCCTTTAGTTGTCAGTGCAGGCCCCTAAAGTTGTTAATGAACGCCCCTTTAGTTGTCAGTGCAGGTCCCTTGAGTTGTTAATGAAGGCCCATTAAGTTGTCAGTGAAGGCCCCTACAGTTGTCAGTGAAGGCCCCTTGACTTGTTAATGAAGGCCCCTACAGTTGTTAATGAAGGCCCCTTTAGTTGTCAGTGCAGGCCCCTTGAGTTGTTAATGAAGGCCCCTTGAGTTGTTGATGAACGCCCATAGAGTTGTTAATGAACGCCCCTTTAGTTGTCAGTGTAGGCCCCTAGAGTTGTTAATGAACGCCCCTTTAGTTGTCAGTGCAGGCCCCTTGAGTTGTTAATGAAGGCCCCTACAGTTGTCAGTGTAGGCCCCTTGAGTTGTTAATGAAGGCCCCTAGAGTTGTTAATGAAGGCCCCTTTAGTTGTCAGTGCAGGCCCCTTGAGTTGTTAATGAAGGCCCCTTGAGTTGTTAATGAACGCCCATAGAGTTGTTAATTAACGCCCCTTTAGTTGTCAGTGCAGGCCCCTAGAGTTGTTAATGAACGCCCCTTTAGTTGTCAGTGCAGGTCCCTTGAGTTGTTAATGAAGGCCCATTGAGTTGTTAATGAAGGCCCCTACAGTTGTCAGTGCAGGCCCCTTGGGTTGTTTATGAACGCTCCTAGAGTTGTTAATGAAGGCCCCTTGAGTTGTTAATGAAGGCCCCTTCAATTGTTACTGAAGGCCCCTTCAATTGTCAGTGGAAGCCCCTAGAGTTGTCAGTAGAGCCCCTCGAGTTGTTAACACACTTATGCTGTTATGAATTGTCCAGTGAGTGTCAGTGTGTGATTGGTTTGCCTTTATGATTGGTGCAATGAAACCTAGTGTTGGCACAGTATCGCAACTTTGCTTTGGCTGCGCTATATCGAACCCACAACGTACGCGGTCAGAAGAGCTTATTTTTGATGTGTTTTCGCTTTAGCTTCGCTATAGCGTCCCCACAGCGTATGCGGTCAGAAGAGCCTATTTTTTATGTGTTTTCGCGTTAGCTTCGCTATAGCGTCCCCATAGCGTACGCGGTCAGAATGGCCTATTTTATGAGCTTTCCAAATTTTCTTCAATTGTACCTAAAACCCTATACATGTAGCTCAAAATTTGCACTTTTTCAAGTATGTTCAACACATCACATGTAGCTCAAAATTTGCACTGTGTATAAAGTTTATGCACAATTTTAGTTTAAAACCACAAATGCCACCAGGGCATGCTTATATGAATAAACTAGAACCATATGTTGTAATTGAACGAATCAAGTATCACCTTCTTCATTTCATAAACAAGGCTACAAAGTTTGAACAACATACTAGGACGCGACCATTACAGAGCTGTTTTTTCATTTCACTAAATAAACAAGTAGCTTCTTTGTGTACATAAATTGCCAATTCAAATAAGGCTACCAAGTTTCTAAAACGTACTAGGAGGCTACCATTACAGAGAAAAACAATATACAGCTTCTTCTTCAGTGTATAAATGGCACAATCAACATGACTACAAAGGTTAATGTTAATCATCGTTGCTCCAGATAACAAGGCATGTTCTTCAGACAGGTGACTGCTAACTTCTGCACAAGGGAAGGCCAGCAATGGAGTCACATATTCCAGCTTCATTTGCCTTCAAATTTAAAGGTGATTTACAATGGACAGACCAGACTTAGCACTTGAAATGGAGCTTTCTTTGCTATATCAGTTGTCAGTAATTGTAATAGATCAGTTACATTTGCTTGATTCTCGAGCTGTGTTGCAAGTTGCTGTAAAATTAAACAATGAAGGTTCATTTTTCTATTATGCACAGTCCAGCTAAACAACAACTATACCTCACAAACAGAAACTTGGGAAAGGAAACCATGATACAACCAGAATAAAATGCAAATATGTGCACATTCATGTGTCTGCAAATACAAACAAAGTGGGTAACATAGAATCCTTGTGGTCTACGCCAACCATATCAACAACAATTCCCCTAATAGACAGAACAGAATAAAATTTAAACCACGTGCCTATGAGTAATTACATATGCTTTTCTGCCTAATAACAATAACATAAGCCCCATCCTTTTCAAACTGCACTTTAAGTAAAACTATCTCATTCATCTTTCTGCTACATGCTGAAATAAGGTCTATGGACAAGACTTAAATACCAATTCTGATAGTCAAGTAAATAGTCAGCAGCTTGAAATGAAGAATGCAGTTTGGCAAAAGTAGAGAAATATATAGCAGAACTGTAGAACATTGCAATATGGAAAACAAATCTAGTTCAGTCAATTATTATTCTACTTGTGCAAAAATGTCATGTTTGGGAACAACTGAAAGGGAACGGGGTTTGAAGAGATAAGGAAAGAATTAGGCAAAGCTGATTTGAACCTAACCAGGACACATAATGCATCAATGGACGTGCCATAATCAATAAAAAGTATATTGAATCGACACTGATTTTATGACATTACCACCAGGAATATAAGGGATAGTTAGTTACTTTTTATTTTGTAGAAAGACGAAAAACAAAATGGAGGTGCAGGAGGGAATTACAGTAACAACAAGTCATGCCAAGGTGCACTCACTTTCAGCTTGACACCACCTTTGCATAATGAAAACAAAAACACACACACAGACAAGTCAAATGGGGCACAACAAAGAGGTTCAATGATTACCTAATTGGGTCTGGTCCTCTTATGCATGCCTTGAACCAAAGACATAACCTTGTCTGCGTGTTTGTTAAGCGGATGGGTAACGAGCCACCACAAGAAGCCAACCTTCATTTCGTGGAGCTCCTCAGCGGTATAGTAGGACATGGTGTAGCCGTCTTCCCCTTGCTTATTGCCATCCCACATCTGTAGCCATGAAAGTACATGCACACCACATGAATCCCTGCACAAACACATTAACAAGTAACAAACCAGTCGAGTCATTTTTCATATAACGTAAAAGTATGAACCAAAATCACAGAGGCAACTCACGTGTCATGTTGAATATGTACTTTTGCCCAAGTGAATCCCGGCTGAACTTTGTTCTCATCCTCAAATAGGTCTGGCTTCACTCTTCGCAGCATTTGGAATAAGCAATTCCGCTGCAACAAGAAATACAACATCAGTACCAGATATGAATGTAAACAGAGTGTAAGGTGTCATGTGACAAAATTCCATACAACTGCTTGTGCCATGTGATCCTTTGGGTCAATCTCTCCTTTACGCTTCCCCCTCTTCTTCTTTGGCTCTATTGGTTTACACCCCTCTTCCAATTCCTGCTGCCTCCTACCATATGTCCGGATGTCAACCAACGAGTCAAGGGCATAGCAGCGCATGGTTTTGGTGTCAACAACATAACAGAACCAATGATCCTGCCAGACACATGGGGCAAATATGAAATCACAATCCCCAATGTTATATCCCACGTACTTGGGGAGGATTTGTGTTTCATGCTCAGGCAAAGACCATTTAAATGGGTTAGCAACAAGTTTTCTCGTGAAATCGGCAGTAAATATATGTCTTGTTACTCTACCCTCCTTTTGTTGTTGATCAGCAATAAATGTCTTTGCGACCATCGTCATTAACTGCAGAAATGACATGAAAAAGTTACGCAACGCAAATATGACAGTAAAGCGATAACAGAAAAATATGTAATTATTTTTCTGTTGCATACTCTATCATTTATCCATGCTCTTGGTCTTAGACACTGCAGTTCCCTCCTTGTCAGGAAGTCATCATGCATTGCCACAAACTCCCTGAAATAAAAGAAACAGAAAATATGTAATTATTACTAGAACAGCAATGTAATACAATTGGAACGTATTAGTACGTCCTTACTCGTCGCCCTCTTTGTCACTACACCGTGTTGTACATAACTGAAATAAGCTATCCTTCTCATCTACTTTTCTCTTCCCCTTTGACTTTCTAGTTGCATCTATCCATGGAGATTTCACAACCCAACTAGGAGTTATGATCCTGTTTGACCTTCTAACTTCCACATAACTCCCTTCTTGCTGGTTTTCTCCAAGCTCATGCTGCTGGAATTCTTCTTTTGATGGTTCACCTCCATCATGTGCGTCAATTTCAATGATGGCCTCATGGTGTTCATCGTCTTCGTCATCGTCCTTATCATTGGGACCTTTGTCATCACTTTCTGATTCATCCTCCTCTCCTTGTGTGTATGCCTCCTCCTCCTTATCATCTTCATTTTCTTCCTCTTCTGCTGGCTTGTCATCATCCTTCTCAAAAATAGTTGAAGTTGATGGCTTGTGGATTGTTGCATCTTCTTCTTCATCTTCATCGTCGTTCTCGTCATCGACTTCGTTGTTGTTTCCATGCAATAACCTATTTTGAAGCGCAAGCAGCTTATTGCCAATAATGCTAACCAACCTAGTGTATGTCCACTTCAATTCCTGTAACATTAACATACTCATCACATTTTGTAATTAACGAATTAGCAAGTTAACTGAAATGCAATCTACAACAGTGTACATATTTAAATAGGCATAATTACCGGGTGGGTTAGCATTGTTTCAGGATGAAATGATGTAGATGAAGGGCCATCCCCCTGCCCGACAGCATAAAGAAGGCCTTTTTTACTAGATTTCTCTAGTTGAACTCTGCTCCTGACCCTTTCCTCATTCCAGTAAAGGATAGCATCTTCATCTTTACTTGCTTTCAGATTGGCCAGAGGAAAATGTTGGAGGCAAAACATCTGCAACACATATGCATCACAATTAGCAATTATACATTGACGTTTCCAACTGCAGAAAATAAAGACAACATAGACACGTACCATGAGGAAGTATATACAACCTCCAACAGTTTTTCTGCATTTAGTGTTCCCTTTCCTCAACTCCTTTTGGAAATCCCCAATTGCAGCACAAAGTTCATTGAGAATGAAGGATGACCAATTGAAGTCACCAAGTGCATCTTTTGTTAGTGTCATCAACTTTAAGACACGGTCACTAACATAAATGCTCGCACTTGGAGACAATAAGGTTCCTAAGGCGAAAATGACAAAGAGAAACTCAAAATTTTCATCTAAAGCACCCGTCAACAAATCCCCTATTTGTTGGTATTTTAGATTTCTATATACGCTCCTAAGGTCCTTGAATATTCTATCTTCCTCATTCACATGTACTTCAATATCTACCCCACCATTAGGCAGCCCAAGCAATTGGTGCACATCTTTAGGCTTTAACTCACGCGTCTGCCCTCGAAATGATATTTGGTTGGTCGGAGGATCAAAACATCGCATGAACTCCGCGCACATGTACCGGTTTATTTGTGGGCAACATATATGAACCAGCTTGTCAAACCCAATATTCTTCAGCCTTTTCATGGCGTCGGGTCTGGACTTCAAGTTTTTGCACACAGCCATAAACTGTTTTGGTGCGCATCAGGTCAAAAATGGAACGACATACGTCTTGCCTTTGCTAGGGCCTCTTAACTTTTCAGCCCGTTTACCATATTCTTTTCTCTGCTCTTCACTTAATCCATTCCAAGCCTCCCTCACCTCTAGGTTTGACTTTTGAAAATTGTGGACCTTATTCACCTTTGTCTTCTCTTTGTCATTCACCTTTCCCTTCTGCTTCTTCTCCTTCTGGCTGAAAAAACTCTTCCGTGAATAGAGTATACCCAGAAAAGCTGGCTGGCCTTGTTCCTATGGGGCTGTTTGTTGGTTGTTTGGTTTTGCCAGAACCAAGTGTTTCCATCTTCCTTGCCTGGACATGGTTCATGAAAAATAGGTCATGCTTTTATACAAAGACCTACTGGACTTCACTATTAAATTATATGCTGCTATACATTTAAGATGGATCTACTAAGAAATTTAACATATGCAGCAAAGAGAGGCCCATCAGATTCAGAATTTTTCATAAACCACACACATAGCCAAAGAAAATTTCGGGATTTTCCTCAAATCTTATCATATAAGCAAAACTTTATTTACATGGCAGACCAAAATATTTAAATGCAGAATTGAATCAATCCATGTCCGAAAATAACGACCACTCAAACTTTCAAATATAATACAAGGAATAGAGTAATTATTATAAACAAACATAATTCAAAAACAGCAAGTACACCATAAAAAGAAACATGTTATGCAACAAAAAAACTAATAGCAAACGAAAATGCTAACAACTACTTTATACTGTCGCCACTGTAAGGATGTACAAATAATAAACTTCACCTTAAAGGCACTAAAGCTAGGCATCAACAACTCTTGCTACATGAGTCAAGGGGCCTTTATTGTAGTGCTAACAAGTAGTGCGTTTGGTATATCTCTAAAGAATGCATGGCACTTGCTTTAAGTGTGTTTCATTAACAAAGGTTAATTGCACAGTTATGCATTTCTAACATTCCTCACAATACCTCGCAGCTGTCCTTTTAAGTAACAGGGAAAAATTATGAATCAGCATAATTGGGTAAAGTGGTATTTCCCTTCATGAGATTATTATTTAGAAAGGTAGCAATTTAATACATGTCTAAACAAGACAAGTATTTTTGACTTACTGATTTCAGTAGTTTATTGTTTTACTTGATCATCATGCAAAGAGTTGATTAATATGCCAAATGTTACCGTCTTTAATATGTCAAAGTTGAAAATCCTAACAAATGATTGCAAAGCTAAAGAGTTCATAGCGTTCACTTATTTAGAAACACTATCACAATCACAAACAACCAAGAACTATTCCTAAATACCTAAATGAACTGTAAGCATAAAAATCTCAAAAGAAGCCATTGACAACAAATTCATATCCACCTATCGTTCCATTTGGAGATTAAGAGCAAACTAAAAATTCAGAGAGTACAGACGAATGAGCTAATCATCAAAAGTAAATAAAAAACATATGCATAACATCAGAGTCAAGTTTAATGCATTAAAGGTCAAAGCTAGAGTACAGAGTTCAAAGCTTTGGTAACTAATATTTAAAAATGACTTGACCAAAAACTAGTCTTTCTTTTATTCTTCTTATTTCACTTAAATCACCTATGACAGAGCAGACCTTTGCACTTAAGCCATTTACATTCTGACGAGAAGCATTTGAAGCTAGAAAAAAAACAACATCAACCCCATGAATTAATTCATGCAAATCTCTTAATTTTTCAGGTTTTTTGATCTTATTGCTCTACTATCTTTTAGTTCTCTTCATAATTTTTTTCCCTTTGTTTCACGTATATTTTCCTAATCAATCAATATCACTTTTTTCCATTCTTATTAAGACCTCTCTTACTTCAGGTCTCTGCTCGTTCATCACTTTCAGACGCATATATTTGCTGGAGGAGAAACAAACATCCAAATTTCAATTCAAGCCTTGAGGTAAAGGGAAGTTCTTAAATACAGAAAATTCTTAGCATATTATAGGAGGAACAAAACCTGTATGGTGTATATTTAAATAGTAGGAAAACAATTTTCCTCAAGAAGCTGTACAGAGTATAATTTTTAAATTGATAATAGTTTGCTTTCTTCAGTACTCTGATTTTGGCAAAAGCACTTTGCATCTACAATAATAACTATCATTGTCAAATAAACCTAGAAATTGTAGAACATTACCGATTTTGAGAATGCTGCTCGTCGGAGCCTAACCACGGAAGACGGCAAATCGGCAGTTGCTTTACTTAGCCAGCCGCGCCTGAACTACACCGAAGGGATCCCACCAAGACCGTCGCACAGGATGCTGGCTTCCGTCGCACACCGTCGAGTCTCGAGTTTCAGCGATTTGGACGAATGCCTTCTGATTTTGGATGAGGGAAAGAAGCTCAGTCTATCTCCGGATCCCACCAAGACCGTCGCACAGGATACTGGCTTCCGTTGCACACCGTCGAGTCTCGAGTTTCAGCGATTTGGACGAATGCCTTCTGATTTCGAATGAGGGAAAGAAGCTCAGTCTATCTCCGGATGCCACCAAGACCGTCGCCCACAATTCTGCCTTTCGTCGCACACCTTCGAGTCTCCGGTTTCACAGATATCGCCGAATGCCTTCTGATAGGTTTCGATTTCGAATGGGGAAAACAAGCTCCTGTCGAATGAGGAAAAGAATGAGGAAAATAAGCTGAAGCTCAGTCTCCGTTTTTTGCCCTAAATTAAAGGGTGTTTCTGACATTTCTCATTAGGATTTTATTACAAAATGGTCCCTTGAGACTTGAGGGTAATTTCAGATTTTCCCGGGACTGTTTCTTCATATTTTAGCTTCCATGGGACTACAGTGTAATTCTCCCCGTTTTTTTAATCAATATGTAGGTCTGGTTATTTTTTATGAGGGGGTTGTTTGATACGAGGGATTTGAAGAAAAGAGGGAAGGAGAGAAAATGTATATAATTTAGATTTACAAATATTAGAGAAATGGGGTTAAAATTTTTTAGTTAATTTTTCTTATTTTTTTTATTTTACATCTTATATTTATTAAAATTTTATAACTTTACTTCTCTAATTGTTTTTTTTGAATCCATCTCTTAAAAAATTCCACCCGCCCCATTTCCCCTCCTGCCAAACTGACCCTAAATGAGACTTTTTAATTAGATTTTTTTGAGTCTATCTTTATCCCATCTTTTATTAATTTTTTATTTACTTTCTAATATCCAAAAATATTTATTTTTATGCTCATTATCTATTTAAGTGTTTTTAATATTTACGACTTTCTCAATAACATATTACATTTTTATTCTTATAATTTTATTCAATTTTTTTTTGCAATAATAAATTAACTATTATTATTTTATATAATTTTAATTTCTCTCTTAAATTATCAGAACATACATACATACATACTAATTTCATTAAAAAATAAATGTATTATTTAATAATATTCATATCCTTTTCAGTCATTTTTCATCTAAACTTACTTTTCAAATTATCATTCAAACAAGTTTCAATTTTTTTTTTTAAAAAAAAGCCACTTTTGGCACTGTTAATCTAAATATAAATCACATTATATCATCTAATTTCTACCTTAACTTAAGTTTTCAAAAGTAATATTGAAAAAAAGCTACCAATCCAAACAGGCATTGAGTAATTTATTTAGCTTCTTTAAAATCTTCAAACAAGCAATTGGTTTTTATATTCAAGACAGGGAAAATATTTAAAACCAAATCCAAACCACAAATAACTTGTAACCCCCTTCATGATTAAGGCCGAGATTAGTTCATAAAAACATAATTAATGTGGAATTAGAGACCGTAGATGATTTTGGGACTTAAACAAAATCAAACTTCCCAAAATCATGGCTTACAAAAACTTTTACAAAATATGCTCATGACGGTCTCATATTCACATTTCAATACTAAATGGCCTGTACAAGTTGATTTCATTCACAAATATCAGAGTATAAACAAATTCCCGCCGCACTCGGGTTCCATTCATGAAATAAGGGATTTACAAAAGCTCCAAGCCCATAATTCAATACCCTTAACTTGGGGATTACACAAAACTATACTATCAATCCCAATATACACAATTGTTTCCCAAAATTATCCCAAAAGATATACATATATGATAACCAATAAAACCAAATATACTTCTAAACCGGAGCATTATCCGCTCTTCGTCGCCCGCTTTCCCTTTGATCCTTCTGCCCTGTCTAAAACATGGTTTTTGGAAGAGTGAGATTCTAAGGAATCCCCGTAGTAACAAATCAATCATATAATGTACAATAATAATGCATGTAAGCAAATCATTAACCACAACAAGCAACTACAACGGCAATGGTTAGTATGACACATGTCATCCCTTACGATTGCTCACGCTGAATTGCTCACGTTGCATTGCATCACAGCAATCCACACAATACATTTCACCACAGCTGGGATTCATATAATGCATTTCATACACAAGTCATACCGGCAAAATACACACAGCCCACGGCTGGATTCACAAACGCCGCCCCACGGGTCGGATTCACAATATCCATGTCGATTACGACGGCAGTTCAACGGCCGACCTAGAGATGACCACCGTCAATCCTTACACGGCTCACGCTGACCTGCTCACGCCGTAATGGACCATGGCACACATTTCACAAATTCGACGATAAGTTATGCATGCCAAAACATCATACAAGATATGAGAGAAAAGTCACTACTTTGATCCTTCCGTGCGTATCCTAGCGCCGGTCTCTCCCGAGGAGGGCAAATATCAAATCCTATATTCATAATTAGGGACGAAGGGTTATATTCTATTCCAAGACTTAATTAACTTGAAACACTTAATTTTGGTTATCATAATTGACTCTTAAGAGGCCCCAAATGCCTCTAATAAAAGCCCTAAAAGGTTGGGAAACAATAGGTTAAAGATCCCCTTTCGATAACACAAAGTGCCAAAACACAGGGTTAGGCCGCGGCCCACCATTCCTTGGGCTGCGGCCCAAACATGGTCAGAAGGCCTTGGGCTGCGGCCCGCCACTCGTGGGCCGCGGCACAAAACAGGCCAGAAAGGTTTGGGCCACGGCCCAGAAGTTTCCTGACTCTGGGATGAACTTCGAAAAACCATAACTAATTCTAGAAAAATCGAAACGAGGTGATTCCAAAGCCAAATGAAAGGTATATGAGTCCTCTTTCAAGGAAAAATATAGCCCCTCACTGGAAATCACTACACAAATACAGAATCACCAAAAACTACACACTACTCCAAAACAGAGTTCTGTTTCAATCCCAAACTTTGGACAACCATATCTCACAGAATTCTAAACGAAATGACACAAAATATATGTCCATTTTGAAGTTTGGGATGTGAACTTTAAGAAAGTTTCACAATTTTTCAATACCATTTGGTCACTCAAAACGCTCATGCAAACGGAATGTGCAAAACAGAGCTCAAACCAAACAACTTTCCAACTTTTCCCAAGTGATTTTAATGAATCCAAAGTTAATAACCAAGCTCATTCCCACACAAAATCACTTAAGGAATTCAATGGGAATGCCAAAATCATCAAAATACTATTCCATTATCATGCTTTGGTTTTGGGTAACATTAAACACTAAACTCCCAAAATCTCCAAACTTAGCAATTTCAAACCCAACTAAATTCTATCTATCCAAGATGCATTCCAAACATACAAATTTCATACCAAACACATACCAAACTCCTAATGGCCCTCATTTTCGAAAATGGCCCCAAAATTCCAGAAAATTCAAAGTATTTCAAATGGTATGAAACTTAGATAGAAAGATAGGTCTCACTCACCTTATCAACTTTTCCAAAGAGAGTTCTTGATTCACTCCCTCCCAAAATTTCGTGTGGCCACAAACCACAACCAATGGACAAACTACAACCATAGAAATATAGCTCTTAACTCAAGGATCAACTTTAATGAAGGGAGTTTGAGCAATAGAGACCATTTTCCTTACCTTTTTCAAGCTTTCTTCTCTTCCTTTTTCTACCAAAAATGGCGCCCAACTTTAGAGAGAGAGAGATGAGAGTGAGAGATGGAGAGATGGAGATGAAGAAATGATAATATACTCCCTCCATGCTTCCACCGCAGAAAAGAGAGGAGAGGAAGAGAGAGAAAATGATATTAAACTCTAATTTGACTTTTCTTACATACCCATTCTTTGCCACTTGTCACACTACCATTGGCTCTCACCAAATAAGTCACAAATTAACTACTTTAATCTCTCCATTAGCCATTTAAATCACACATCTCATTTTCTCTTAGTTAGTAATTAATTTCTCCATTAATTACCACTTATGGCCAATATTTCCATTATTCCAATTTTTTTTCCATAATTATGACATATTAATCAATATTGCCATAAAACACATAATAATTCCACTTAAATTCATAATTATCCATAATAATCATGATTATCCCTTAATCAAAAATTGGGATATTACATAACTCTTATATTAAAAACCAGAAATAATATTAAGTAATATGGTACATATTAAAACCATGCATCAAACGTTAAAATTATATTTATCTTTACACAAAGAAAACAACATCAATCAATTGATAGTTAATGTAGTTAATAATTAAGAATAACCACTTCATAAATCTCATAAGAATGTTATTATATTTTACAGTAAAATACATTGACGACCTCTCTATTTTACTTAAATTACACAAACATTCCCTCTATTTTAAAAATGTATGTAGATCTCCTTTAAAATTAAAATACATAGTGCAGAAACCTCCCTTACATATTTGAGATTCCCTTTCCATGCAACTAATTGTTAATTAACCATAAGGTTTGACTATTAAACATTTTCTTTGATCAAAATACCCCTCTTTTAACAAATGAATCAACATTCATATTTACCTAAAAATAATTTTTATGCAAACAAAAAATAATTCTAATACATATATGTTCACAATTTTTAATATATTATAAAATTTATTAGTTTCTATAATATTATAAAAATTAAAATTCTTAAAATTTTTATCATATTTATTGAAACTTATTTATTTAGTATTTTTTAAATAACTAAAAACAGATTTTTTTCTTGCTTTTTTCTTTTTCTTTTTGCAACGACATCATGATTAAAAACATATTTGAAATGCATATTTTTATTTACCATATATCATTAATAATGTAAATTCGAGATATTATATAACTTTATTTATTTAAAATTTTAATTTTTTAAATACATTTTTTCCACAAAATTTATAAACACGTTTATTTAAGTATGCATCTACTAAAAGAATTAATCATATTTTTAATTAAGTTTTCTATGTTTGCATTAATTAAAATAATTAAGTCTTTATTTCAATATGAAAAAAAAACAGATAATTATTTGCAAAACTAAAAATAAATTAAGAAAAAGAAAAACACTCTTAAATAACCTAAACAGTTTTGGCCAAAACTAGGGAGTTAGTAATGATGAAGGGTAAATTAGTAAATAAAATTTATTTTAATATTAAATTTAATTAAAAAATAAAAATCGTTAACAGAATTAACGGTTTGGATTTAAGTTTATATTTTTAAAATAGAGGAAAAATATGTGTAATTAAAGCAAAATGCAAGGGAGGTTGGAACATTTCACTCTATGTTTGAACATATTTAATAAAAGGAATTAATATGAAGTCCCAATGAAGACACTTAATTAGCAAGAAATCTCAATTACAAATGAAGACCATGCCTATATGCAATACTCTTTCTTGTTTTTGATTTAGAACATATTTAGAGAGTTGATGTTGATATTAAATATAAGACATAATTTTTATATTAGTCATTTTTTCTCTCTCATTTATCCCTATTGATGCTCTTTCAACAATAATTAAGGAAAAGAATGTACGAGAGTATTAAGGAAGATGAGTAGGGTATTTTAGAAAATACATGTTATATTAAGGAATTTAAATAACTTTCTTAATATGATCAAATTAAGTAATTATATTTTATATTAAGGACCGAAGATAGTAACAAGTTTTAAGGTAAGAAATGACAACACCACACTTAATTCTAATTATTACTTCGATCTTAAATATAAGACTCAGTTGACTTTTTTTTTGAAAAGATTAAGGAAGCTAATTAAATTATTTTAAAGAATTTATATTTATCTTTTTTTTATTCAAACTATTTATTTTACTTATAAATTGATATATAATCTAATGATACATAATATATGATTCAATTAAATAACTTATTAGTTTCCTTCATTTTTTCAAAAACAAAACTGAATATTATATTTAGGACACAATGTTTCTCCTCACTTCATAGTCACAGTTTGATAGCATTGAATTTTAAGGGATTGGGATTGAATATGAGATTGATGTTTTAAAATTACGTTTTGGTACGACATGGATTAAAAAATAAAAGTGAGACCCAAATCTGACAAAAATTAGGCAAAAGGTGAAGAATAAGGTGAGAGGTTCGTGGTGGTAATACTTGCGTTGATGAAGATACTTGTGATTGGAGACCGAAGATGACGGAGATTGGGGAGAAGACGAGTATTGAGAGGTGAGAGAGATTTAACCGCAATGTGCAGAATAAGATGAGGTACCTTAGTATAAACATTATTATAGATAAGTATAATTTTATCTGAAAATTCTCTAACCCTAACATTGCTTCATCAATACCGTGGGGAGGTGGCTTTATATCAATTTCATTTTCATGGTATTCTCAATCTTAGATTATTCTCAGTCCCTCATATCAAACAACACAATTGATTTTATCCCTGATTCAATCATAATCCCTACCTCCCCGTACTTCATACCAAATAGGGCCATAGTAATTCCCGATTTAATCCACCCGATCAAGGCTTGATTACACATCATGTCCAAAAAAATGGCTTGATTTACAATTAATGTTATTATTGTTTTTGAACAATCCTGAATATTCCTACACTGGACAAATTTTCTCTCCCTAGTGAGAGCCATTTTCTCTCCCTGAGAGAGCTCCGGTGAGGTCCGGTGAGTGGCCTGTACTATTATTGTTATTTGAACAACGATAGTTTCTATTTTCTCAATCTCTCTACCTTTCTACCTTTATTCTTTTCTTTCCCTGTTTTCTTATTAATCCCTTTAGTGAGAGGAGCAAATTCTTCTCGTGTGTGAGTGCGTGTGGAACTGGGTGTGTGTGTTTCTCTGTTTTAATTTCTGTGAGCTGCACTAGTGAAACCTGTTGGGTAGGCATGGAGGTAAGTCTAGACGGGCGAAAGAAGAAAGCTAAGGAGGTGGTTCTCAACCTGGACAAGAGTCAGAAGATTTCAGGTGGAGCATTGGTTGGTAAGATCATGACGAAGAAACACCTAAATAAGCCAACTGTCATTTCTATGATTAGGAAGGGTTGGCAAATGGGAGAACGGGTGGAGATCCATGACCTGGATAAGAACAACTCCATTTTCTTATTCAGATTTGAACGGAAGGAGGATTACATGAGAGTTCTTCAAGGTCGACCATGGTCAATACAAGGCCACTTACTTAATCTTCAACTATGGGAGGAGTCTATGATTCTAAAGGACGTGAGTTTCCATACATCGCCTTTCTGGATCCAGTTTCACGGCCTTCCTTTGGCTGCCTTTGATATGGAAAATGCAGTTACACTTGGTAGCGCTACTGGTAAAGTGATGATGCTGGAGAATCCCGAAGTCAAAGGTAAACTAACCAGAAGCTTTATCCGAGCTCGAGTACTGGTGGATCTCATGGAACCGTTGGTACCAGGCTTTTGGGTCCCTCGTGCAGGAAAAGAACCGGCGTGGGTAGCTGTTCGATATGAAATACTTCAATGCTTCTGCTATCGGTGTGGTCGTATTGGTCACGATAGTAAAACATGTTCAGAGTTTGTAGAAGAACATGAAGAGAACGAAGCTGATCATGGATATGGGAACTGGATGAGTACTCCTAATGTTAAAACTATGGAAGAGGTTGTGGAAGTCTGCGAACCGGATTGGGTAGAAAGAACAACATAAAAGGAAGTTACTCCGGCCGGTGGTGGTGAGTTCCGGAGATCAAAGGAGACGGAGGTTAATGATAATTCTCATTATCTAGAATCACAGCTGTCAATGAAGACTAATTCCGTGATTGAACGTAATGAGATAATTATCCATAACAACTTTATGCAAATGGTGGGGCATGTGAATGAAAATGATGGCGTGGGGCATGTGAATGAAAATGATGGCAGGGGCCATTGTCACGCTACTTTGAATAAAAAGGAATCAAAAGAAGAAGTATTGATATACAATTTGTGTGAAGAATTAGGTGGGCCCTCTATTGTTGACTTAGGAAAAAATCCCGCATGCATGATGAGAAATCGGTTCAGGCGCCACTTAAGGAACACTATTATTGACTCAACTCAAGTTGCTAACCGACACCAGCAATTACAGTTTCGCAATTTGGAGCTGGACCCCACGCACTCACACCACAAAGCACTAAATTCATACAGGGTGGAATTACCTAATGACGAAGATCAGATTCCTAAAGCTCTAATCCCCATTAACGGGCTTTCACCTGTATCTGCAGTCGCTGCTGGACTTGGAAGTATCAATCTTAAAAGACATGGGGACGACGAAGTAGAATCAAGCGATCCAAAGAGAAGGAAGAAGCTAGACTTTGAAGATGAAAATCCTGTGCAACCACAATTACTTGCCTCTGCAGAAAAAGGTAAAGCAAGACGCAGATCAGTCCGAGCCCTTAAACAGAAGATTCGTAACCAGAAGAAACTACCAAAACAGGCTTCATCTGATGGTAATGCTGGCAATCTTCCTTACTCAACAATCTCTCAAAACGTCGGTGGTTGGATGGGACCAACCACCGGTTCACAATGAATCTTCTAGTCTGGAACTGTCAAGGTTTGGGGTCACCCTTGACAGTCAAATACTTGAAAGAAGAATGCCGGAATAAAAAACCCCATCTTGTGTTTTTAATGGAAACAAAACAACAGAATAAGTTTGTTCGAAAAGCAATGAGAAGATGTGGCTTTACAGAAGATTGGTTAGTCAATCCAGTAGGAAGGAGTGGTGGCCTTGCATTATGGTGGAAGGATGAGGTAGTGGTTAATATTCTAGTCTCTTCACAAAATGTTATCCATGCCAGTATCTCAGCATCTTCTTTTGAAACACCAGCATATATTTCCTTTGTTTATGGTCCTCCGGATGAACATCAACGTCTCTTGTGCTGGAAGGAAATAAAACGACTTGCATGTAATATTCATGATTCTTGGCTCTGTGTTGGTGATTTCAATGATATTGCATCTTTGAATGAAAAATGTGGTGGCAGACCCAGAGCAATGCGTAAAATCCTCAATTTTCAGAATTTTATCTCTGATTGTGAGTTGCTAGACTTGGGCTTTAATGGATATAGATACACTTGGTGCAATAACCGAGAAGGAGAGGAGACTATTAGAGAGAGAATTGATAGAGCTTTGGGCAATACATATCTTCGGGAGGCATTTCCTCAACTGGAAGTTTTCCATTTAGATCCGCTAGGATCTGACCATCATCTCTTACTGATCAACTGCTATTTCAAGAAGCAAAGCAAGAAGAGATTGTTCAAATTTGAACCTTACTGGACTGAGCATCCGAATTATTCCTCTACTGTATAGAAGGGTTGGCGACATTCAACTGTAAGTGATATCTCTCCTACTGATTGTTTTATTACCTGCCTAAATTCATGCAGAAAGGAATTGGTTCATTGGAGTAGTTGTGAGTTCCACAATAATAGGAGGTTATTGGACTCGTTGAGGTTGCAGCTTGTTGAATGCCTACAACGACCTATATCCTATCAAAGCAAACAGGAGGCTAACAGAATTAGCTGCTCTATTGAACTTGCTCTTGATCGTGAAGAGCAGTATTGGAGGCAACGGTCTAGGATTTCGTGGTTACAAGCAGGAGACAGAAATTCTAGATTTTTCCACTTATCAACTATTAAGAGGAGGCGATGCAACAGCATTCTTTCAATTAAAGATGATAATGGTTGTTGGCTAACTGAACAATCTGATATTTCGGCCAATATATCATCATTTTTTCAGAATTTGTTCACCTCATCAGGACAAAGAGCAATGGATGAAGTTATAAACTATGTGGAGCCTAAAATTTCTGATCAAGCTAATTCTCAGCTTATGGAACCAGTATCAAAGGAAGAAATTCGTTCAGCTGCTTTTAGCTTGGGAAGTACTAAAGCTCCTGGACCAGATGGATTTTCAGGTAACTTTTACCAATCCTCATGGTCCACTATTGGGAATGATGTCAGTTCCATGGTCTTAGAATTTTTTGGGGGACATTCTTCTGCTCATAGGATTAATGAAACCAACCTCATATTAATTCCTAAGATTGAGAAGCCAGAACACGTATCTCAATTTCGTCCCATCGGGCTGTGCAACTTCTCATACAAGATTATTTCTAAAATCTTGGCTAATAGAATGCGACCATGGCTTAATGAATGCGTCTCCAATAATCAGAGTGCTTTTATTCCGGGGCGTCAAATTCAAGATAATATTATTATTGCCTATGAAGTTTACCACTACCTTCGCAGGAAGAAAACAGGCAAGAAATATGAATTTGCACTTAAAATGGATATGAACAAAGCCTATGACCGCGTTGAATGGGATTTTCTGAAACTCATTTTGCTGAAATTGGGATTCTGTATAGAATGGGTCAAACTTATTATGAACTGTGTGGAATCTGTTAACCTCAATTTGTGTCTTTCAGGTGAAAAGATTGGTTCCATTACACCAGAACTAGGGCTTCGTCAGGGAGATCCTTTATCCCCTTATCTATTTATTCTGATGGCTGAGGCTCTATCTATGATGATTAATAAATGTCAAGATAGGGGTGAGCTCAAAGGTATTAAACTAAGCCTACGATGCCCAATTCTTTCTCACAGTTTCTTTGCTGATGATGCCCTCTTTTTCATGAATGCTGGAGAAAAGAATTGTGAAAAATTATCTCAGCTTCTTAATCTCTATTGTATAGCTTCTGGTCAAGAGGCAAACCTGGATAAATCTAGTATCTTTTTCTCTGCTAATACTCCGGAACTGGTTCGGAAGAATGTATGTGATATTCTGGGTATTAATTCAGTACTTGACCCAGGAAAATACCTAGGGATTCCTAGTATTTGGGGGAAGACTAAACATCAAGCCCTATCTTATATAAGAGAGTGTGTTAAGACAAAGATGCAAGGATGGAGCAAATCTACTTTATCTTATGCAGGTCGGGAGGTGATGATTAAATCTGTGATTAATGCTATCCCTATATATTCAATGAATTGTTTCAAATTTCCTGTTCAGACATGCAAAGAACTGAATAGCTTAATTGCCAACTTCTGGTGGGATGGTCACTCGGATGGGAATAAAACTCATTGGAAGAATTGGAATTACATGACCGAAGCTAAAGCTAATGGAGGTATGGGTTTTAAAGATTTTTTGATCATGAATGATGCCCTTTTAGCTAAAACAGCTTGGCGGATTTTTCATAATCCCAATGATCTTTGGGTTCGTGTTTTAAAAAGTATATACTTCCCTACAGATGTATTTGTTGATGCCCAAAAAGGCCCTAAAGCTTCATGGTGCTGGTCTAGTATTTTAGAAGGAAGAGATTTTCTCAAAAAAGATCTAATTTGGGATATTGGTAATGGCTCCTCTGTTAGAATCTGGGGTGACACTTGGATCCCTAATAATCCGTTGCCTATTCCAAACGATGAGAATGATAATTTTCTGGTGAAGCATGGCCGTGTAAGTGATCTCATTCATCATGGTGCTTGGGACCTCTCAGAAATTCGCCACCTCCTGACCGAAGCTGATATTATGGCAATCAATGCCATTCCCATCCCATCCAACATAGTGGAGGATAAATTGTACTGGATAGGTGCAAATAATGGGGACTACACAGTTAAATGTGGTTACTTCAATGCAAAAAAAATTGAGCTCCTTATCTAATATAAATGCTAGCACGTCGATATCAATAACTGAAACGGATTGGAGAAATATTTGGAAGCTTAAAACAGTTCCCAGAATCCAACAGTTTATCTGGAGAATCCTTTGTAGGGCATTAGCCACAAATGATGCACTTTTCAAAAGACACAGATCCTCCACCAAATATTGCCCAATATGTGAACAGGAAGAAGAAACAATTGAGCATTTATTCTCAGTCCCTCATATCAAACAACACAATTGATTTTATCCCTGATTCAATCATAATCCCTACCTCCCCGTACTTCATACCAAATAGGGCCATAGTAATTCCCGATTTAATCCACCCGATCAAGGCTTGATTACACATCATGTCCAAAAAAATGGCTTGATTTACAATTAATGTTATTATTGTTTTTGAACAATCCTGAATGTCTTCCATTATTATATGATTATTATATCATTAGTATGGGACTTCCGGCGGCGTTCTATGTCCATTAAAAAAAAATTAAATAAAACAAAGGACCACACGCTCCTCACTTCTGGTAGAGACAGCGTCTCTTGTGTGAGATTATGACTGTTCGCCGCTGGCGTTAAGTCATCACCAACCCTTTGTGGTCCTTTGTCATCTATCTTCGTCTTCTTCCACACTCATCCGTTCCAGGTGGGAATCTACGCTCCTTACACACCACATACGACTTTCCTGATAGATTTCGAGTGTACTCTAAGGGGAAAAATTCGTTTCTTTCTTGCATGGGACCCACAAGGCTTTACTGGCGCGGGCGCCACCACTTACTTGTGCTTACAACTTTCATTAATTTGTTCTCATTGCTTCTATTATTGTTCCACTGTAAAGTTACTTGCTTTTTCTTTTTTCTTCGCTGCGTGTGACGTGACTCTCTTTCGATTCTGTTTCTGGGTGTATTAATTAAGCGAAACCAATTCTTAATAATATTGCTTAGTTGAACGTAATTGAAGGAGTAAGCCCAGGAGAGAACAAGTAATGGCCCCGAGGAAGAGGCTATCGGGAGTAGATGATGAATTGCAGAAGATTCTGGATGCTAATAAGGATCAAGTTCCCTCTAGAAGAAGGGCTCGCGAGGCCTTCAAGGATATTCAGCT
Organism: Inga laurina; assembly: GCA_963855925.1. NCBI lineage: Eukaryota > Viridiplantae > Streptophyta > Magnoliopsida > Fabales > Fabaceae > Inga > Inga laurina. The sequence continues at coordinate 45,878,031 of OY979702.1, read as the reverse complement.
TGGGATTGATCATATATTGTTTAAGGTAAGATTTTGTTTTTTGTTTCCTCTTTCCTTTTGTCCCAGATATGTCGGAATTGATAAATCATCTGTTTCCTATTTTGAATCTGTATTTTTCACCTTTCTTCCTGGGGTATGAATACTGATGTCTTTTTTTTAATGATGAACTGTATTGATACTGTTTGTTTATTAATCGGGTATAACAGCGATTGGTTCAGTGATGATTAGTTAGGCACTTGACATTGACATTGCAAATCTGAAAAGACCATATGTGGACCTCTATATTGGTATTTAATGTAGATATAGTTTGATAGATGGAGGGAGAGTAAGAGCAGTCCATTCATGAATAAATGCCATACAACTGCCCAATAGTTTATGGAAGATTTCGTTGTGGTGACTGAATCGCAACACTGCTTAAAAAGAGGAAGATTTCTTAGGCTGAGCTGTATAACGAAAATAGGTAGGCCAAGTCATACTTTTCTTTTTGTAGGATCCACATGTTATACCTGTATTTATTTATGTATGCATCTGTAAAGTAGTCTGTCTACATTAGAGAATTGAAATAAGGAAAGAATAGCAAGAAAATAATAGTGGCGATGCAGGGCATTGATCTTTAGGTAGGAAGTCATCCAGTGACCTGCAAAGACGAGTTGTATTTGTATTGTCTTTCGTGGGTCCTGATTTATGGTACTATCAACATTCAAAACTATTTAGGAAATTACTGAGACACTTAATATTTCTTGAAATGATTGGGTCCCTGTTTTCTCTTTTCCTGTTGACTTTAGTTTTATAGCCTTCTCACTCTCTTCTGCTCTCTGCATGATCACATGCAGAATCCTGTGCAATGGAGTTTGTACTTTTCCCCCTTGGCCATGCACTTTAAAACCCTTATAGCAAGCACTTTAAGTCTATACCAATGTTTTTTTCCTTTCCAAAATCCCATGGTTTTAAGATTTTGCTGCAACTATCATTATATCTAATGAGGTTACCGCTGATGGAGTTGGTTATGTTTTGACTTTCTTAAAATGTTAATATTGATTGATGTCTTTATGTTTACTGTTTGCAGGCTCCGTGTGATCAAGTAAAAATGGAGGAGGTAAGGACTCTGGATTAGAGCAGTTCCATGAAAATTTGGTTATGTTTTTATAGTCCTCCTAAAGGGTGGGCTTGGTATTTATGTGATGTTAATCAGTGTAATCCTAGCACTGGGCTTCTTGCTAGGCCTTTTTTATTTCCTCCTCTTGGTGCATGTGATGATCACCTGATGTGTTTGTTAACAGTCATATGAGGTGAACTCAAGGGGCAAAGAAATCTTTACTAAAAGTTGGCTTCCTAAGACATCTAAGCCTAAAGCAACAGTGTTTTACTGTCATGGCTATGGAGACACTTGCACTTTTTTCTTTGAAGGCAAGTATCTGGTATTAAAAATTTGTAGATACAGGCATCTTTTTTCATTTAAATTTTAAATTGCTAACTTGTGTTTATCATGAAATATTTACAGGAATAGCTAGAAAGCTAGCGTTATCTGGTTTTGGAGTTTTTGCTATGGATTATCCAGGATTTGGTCTTTCAGAAGGTCTTCATTGCTATATTCCCAGTTTCAACAGGCTTGTTGATGATGTCATAGAGCATTACTCGAAAGTCAAAGGTAATCAAACTCAACATGAATATCACTAACTCAATACTATGAACGAGCTTTGTCTAGAAATTTAAGTACTATTGTTTGCCTAGTTTGGCATTATGTTTCTTCATATGAGGGGTGGAACTTGGGTTCTGTAGCACAGTAGACAGAAAGTTAGGGGATAGTGCTGCCAAATACCTTTTCTATAACTCATGTTTTCCTTCTAAAAATAATATATATGATTTGACTCAGCTTTAAATAGGATCATGACATAGGGGATGGGAAAAACACATTTTTTGAGTGCTTTCATTGGTAAAAGTAAATGTCTGACATTGGAAGTGTTGGAACATGGGGGGATTTTTTTCTTTCTTCACTTTTGTTTTGTCTTTGGAGCTGGGGTTGTGGGGAAGGAGGGGAATTGTAATTCCACAAATGTACGTTGGCTAAAGGGTTTGTTGTATAATATAATGGGTTAAGGGGCAAATTTACCAACGAAGTTTTGACCGATGAGCGTTTGGCACAAATATATTTTAAAAGGGGCAAAAATACTAAGGAACAATTAAAAAGGGGCATTCATCATAAAAACCGTTAATTTTGACCTAACACCGTTAAGGGTTTTATTCTCTTATAATTTAACGCCGTTAGGTCAAAATTAACGGTTTTTGTGCTAGATGCCCCTTTTTAATTGTTCATTGGTATTTTCCCTTCTAAAATATATTTGTACCAGACGCTTCTCGGACAAAACTTCGTTGGTAAATTTGCACCTTACTCCCATAATAATATCTGGAAACTTCGCCTGAAACTTTTTCAGGTTAAATTCATGGTGATCTTAGTCACATTTTGTGATAATCTCTGATAGTGAATGAATGATGTTATTACTGTAATTGCAAGAACATGAAAGAGTGAGCAAGGAAATATTTTGATGACCCGTTTAGAATCTTCTGGTTCTTTCTGATAAATTAATTATTTGTGCTTCTAGAACTGTGGATTTAACATGGAAGTTGTATGCTAAGGCCTGGAATTATAATCTATGTGCACAAACAGTTATTCTTCATTCTTCACTAATGTTAAGCAAATGATCTGTTTATGTTTTCACGTTATACTTAAGCAACTTGAATCAATGGAGTGTGAATATTGTTGTACCTTTGGAAGACTGTTGGCTTGCTTGATGGCAGAAAACCCAGAGTTGCGTTCTCTTCGAAGCTTCCTTTTTGGACAGTCTATGGGTGGAGCTGTTGCTCTAAAGATGCATCTGAAACAGCCTACAGCATGGGACGGTGCCATTCTGGTTGCGCCAATGTGCAAAGTAAATTTTCCAAGAAACTCAGCCAGCTTAGGATTCTGGTGGATTTCTTGTTTGGGGGAAGTACGCTTGTCCTTTTGAACTAAGGACTAAAGGGATGATTGGTGCATAAACTTAATGCAGCAAAACTTATCCATGAACTTTATGCTCAAATGAAAAAATTATTTGAGTTAAGGTTAACTGCAAGAGGCTGCCTCCTCAATTAAATTATTTAAAGACCAGCATGGATTGGGATAAGCATGCAGATATTGGAGGCTACGTGGCCTGTTGCAGTTAATTATAACCGAAGTTTTAACATTTTCATTGTAGTCTAAAGTTCAGGTAGGTGTTTTGTGGAAGCCTGAAGTTCATGTACCATTTTTCTCTTTAGGCTTTAGTTCAAAGGGATAAAATGGAATTTCCCCTTTTTCTATGATCTCTTTTTGACCAGAAGCTCTCTGTAGATTGCAGATGATATGGTTCCACCATGGTTGCTCACTCAGATTTTGATTGGCATGTCTCATGTCCTTCCAAAGAGTAAGTTAGTTCCACAAAAGGATCTAGCTGAGGCAGCATTTAGAGATGTGAAGAAGAGAGAACAGGTTTGTACTTTGAACTTGAACAATCTCATAAATTAATCTTAAGACCATGATTAATCTTATCAACTCCTTAATTTTGCTCATTGGCCATTTCTATCTTTTGTCCCGGCTCTCAACTGCGAAAGTTTTATGCAAACAATTATATACCTTAATCTTCTGAAAATTTCCTAACATCTTTCTGCAGACAGCATATAATGTTGTTGGTTACAAAGATAAACCCCGCTTGCAGACTGCAGTAGAGATGCTTAAAACTACTCAAGAAATAGAACAGCGCTTGGAAGAAGTATGTATGCTGAACTTCCAACTTGTCTTCTTTAGTTATTTAATATCCCAATAAACTGCCATTGTACGCACAAACTGTTTATGACTGTCAAACCATCTTGGGAGACATTAAACAATTGCCTGCTGCTTCTTCATGACTAGGAGCAGCAGTGTCTGATCTAGGAAAGTTGTTACTAGTAGAAAAGCTAGAGTAAATATACAATTTGATAGTCCCTGAAAAACTTACCAACATAAGCTTTGGTAGTAGGATTTATATTCCCCTACACAAATTAGTCCCTCAAACCTTCTAACTTGTTGCTCATTCATTTTGAGTTAGGTTATTGTTGTAGAGTGAATATACAATTTGGACTAATGGAAGAATTAAGGTTTTGTGAGTAACAATATCTAAAGCATTAAGATGCACAGAGGAATAAATCTAAGGACTTGAGGAAGTGTGTGTTTGGATGATGAAACAAAACTATGGTTTGGAGACAAAACCATGGTTTTATAAAAAATCATCCAAACACCCTAAGTTTTGCTAAACCAAGGTTTTAATCTCAAATCATGGTTTGGATCTCAAAACCATGGTTTTGGGAAAATCCTTTTTTTTTTTCTTTTTTTCCCTATGTGGGCCCCACACCACACTCTCCGTTTTTTTTTTAATTTCACCGTTTTTTCATCAATCCCTGTTTTTTTTCAAGAATTTTAAAATTTTAATTCTCCCTTTTATCCTATAAGATCTATTTATCTAATTTGATTATATTAGAAAAATTAGTTAAGTTAATTAACATTACATATAAACAAATTTATTTCATTTTTGGTATTAATTATAAAATTTAATTTTAAATAATTTGTTATGATGCATCTTTTTTAATGCCGTTAGGGGTTTTTTCCTCTTATAATTTAACACCGTAAGGTCAAATTTAACGGTTTTGTTAAATTTACATCTTTTTTTATTGTTCATTGTTATTTTTGCATTTGCTAGAACTTATTTGTATCAGACGCCTTTCAGAAAAAATTTTGATGTTAAATTTGGGTATTAACCCTTAAATAATACATAAAATATAATCTTATTCATTATATGTAATTATCACAAAAGTTAATGTCATTTTTAGTAATTTGACCATGAAAAAATCTATTTTAATTACAATACCCAAACACTCTCATTTTATCAAAATCACTTTTTTCTCATAATCTATTCTGCTTAGAAATCTATTCTCCAGAAGCTATTCTGCTCAGAATCTATTCTCCAGAGGCTATTCTCCACTTTTTCTCCGGAAATTATTCTGCATAAGCTAATCCAAACACACTCAAAGTTAGAGGGACCATGTTTTTAATTTAATCGAAAAATCAATATCTTGTGGTTTAAATTAGAGTAATTCAGGCTTTATGGGCTTTTAGATGTGGATGTCAGCGGGTGAAGATATGGAGGATTTCATGGTTTTTTTGGCTAGTCACAGAAAGAAACTTTGTTTTGATCTGCTCTTCTTTGCGTACTCTCTTGATTTGTTCAGTCTGTTCTGCCTGATTCTTTCCTGTTAGATTTTGATAACAGGTGTTTCTCAATCTCTCTTATGTATCAAGTTCATTGTTTTTTCTTCCTTTTGGATAGTATAAAAAGTTTCAAGACTGAAAGGAAGTTCGAAATAATCAAATATAAACCATAAAAGTAGAACATGATACTACTTGAATTTTCCTTTCACAATTAGTGTGCCAAAAAGTTATATTTTGCCTCATAAGTTGAGGCCTAATTACATGATATATATAACAAAACTCTTTTGAACTTTGAACTAAAATGACAACGTCTAACTCTAGTTAAAATTAGCTGCAAGATTTCAGCTGATCCTTTACATCTGCATTTTCCTTCAACGTAATGCTGGCCCTTATTGGTTGTTAGGTTGAAGAAGCAGCTGACCTCTTGTTTAAATTATCACGTGCTTAAAGTGACCAAAATCGTATGAAACAACAATACGGTGAATATATTTGCATGCCTTTTTTATATGTCTATCTAATTGGGTCAAATTCAGGCATTTTTGGGCACAATTAGGAGTAACTCTTCCAAATGCATTTTCTGCATTCACACAGACTTGACTTTATGCTTAAGTAGCCAAAGCCCTTCCACGAGAACCAATGCCTATTGGTTATATTTGCATGCTTCTTAGAATGCTGCAATTTAGTTGAACCCTTCATATTTAACTATAACTTAATTCAGTGATGTGCAAAATATCATTGTTCTGCTGCAACAGGGAGACAAGTCACTTCACTGTAATTTCCATACGTTGCCACCAGACTGCCCCTGCAATAAAGTTAACTTGCTTAGGGGTTTTAATCCATATTCCAGTAAAGTCCAGTAATGAATGTTGTTTAAAACTGAGATATATTTATTTTCACACATGACAGGTGTGATTTGCAGGTTTCTCTGCCATTGTTAATTCTTCATGGGGAGGCCGATATTGTGACTGATCCTTCAGTGAGCAAAGCCTTGTATGAGAAAGCAAGCAGTTCAGACAAGACACTCAAGCTTTACAAGGAGGCTTACCATTCCCTCCTTGAGGGTGAGCCTGATGATATCATCATTCAAGTTTTCAATGACATTGTTTCTTGGCTTGACCAGCACAGCTCATAACAATCTTCCTCTTCCTCCATTTTTCATTGGAATATGAGCATCTTAATTTCTCGAATACTCTGACATCTGTATATATATAAAAAAACTCGAGCGTGATTAAAAAGAGAGACAGGAAAAAAGAAAGAAAGAAAAAGGTGGGGGGTGTGGGATTGAGTATGATATAAATTATTACAGCTTGTTGGTGACACATGGGAAAAAAACTAGATAATGGGTTGTGCTTAACATTGGATTTGATCTGAAGTGAGTTATCTTACAAATGTATAATGTGGTCTATTATATATATTTGGTGGAAGAAACAATAAAGACCTATCTGACGGTTCTTATGAGTGTACTGATCATGATTTGATATCCATAAATAATTTTGTTTGCCAAAAAAAATTGTTTGATGCACATGGATAATGCAATTTTATGCATATAGAGATCCCAAACAGTTATATCTTGGTATATTTAATGTGATGTGAGCAATGTTCTTAAGATCGTATTAGTCGTTGAATTTGTCAAGACATTAGTTTACTGATTTTATTCGTTTGATCATTGAAGAAGATGAAAGTAGGGTTTTTAATTTAATATATTGTAATATCATTCAATTGATATTACTATTAATTGTGTAATTATGCAGTATTTTGGTCATATAATCTTTTTTACCAAAATTTTGGTCCTATTAATTTGATAAATTTCTGAAGTAAATGTTATAATAGAAATATCTTAAATATCAACATAAAGGAAAAACAATAGTTATAAAATACTAATTCTTTCCATTAAATGGTATGTTCGGTTTGAGTAATATTTTTTATAACAATAAAAATAAAAGAATCGGAATGTAATTAAATGGAATAAAATAATTATATTTGTTGTGTAATGTAAAAAAAAAAAATTGAATATTGCATTTTATTGAACAAAACAATATAACTAATAGATTAGGAAAGATATTTACTTATTTCAATTGAATTAGGTATACGAATAATTTCGTTTATTTTTTCATGATCATATATTTATTTTCCATTGTCAACTTTGACTGCAATAAAATATAGTGAAAATTCAATAGACAAAAGATGTGGGGATGCAAGTGGGATATTATTTTTTTTTTTGATACGTAAGTGGGATATTATTATATGAAGGTCGCTTGCTAAATTTGGTTAACTTTGCGTTCGGTGCTCTTGTTTCTCTTCCGTCCACTCAACTACCACCATTTTTATAAGTGCCTATACACTACAAAAATATATAAACTTTTTTAAAATATAACAAAAACCACTCTGATTTTGGGCTATAAAATTACCATTTTGTGGTGAAGTCTGGTTTTAGTTTTGCCCACAATCATGGCCTTTTCTTCTTCTTCCTTGTGCTGTTCTCCATTAGCATTGAAGGTACAGTTTCCCTAACACCAAGACTGTGTTCTGCCCTTTTCTGCTTACAATTCCTTGAGGTCTTTTTGGATTTGGGTTCTTTCTTTTTTCTTCTGGGATTGGTTTTGGATGAATCTCTGGTTTATTTGAATCAGCTCTGCCTTTAAATTTGATTCATGTAACAAGAGTGTTCTTTTCCAGTATGCCATAAAGTGATTCCATGAGTTTATATGCAAAATATATGATCTAGCCAGAGTTAAAAGCTATGAAAAATTTCAACTTTGTTTACAAGTGAAGTTTGCTTCTTGTAGATTGGTGAGTTTGGCACTGTGAGAAGTGGTGGTGATTTCAGCAGAAGAAGAAGGGTGAAGTTGAAAGGAGAGTGGAGTTTCATAGGAGGATCTAAAATCACTTTGAAGCCACAAGTTTTGACTTCTCTACTTCGTCAAAAACACACTGGAGTTTGTGCTTCATGTATTTTTCTCATCATCCACTTCCGATATTATTCTTTCGGTCCTTAATATAAAAGTTAGTTAATTTTTCTTTAGAAAGGATAAAGATGCTAAATAAAATATTTAATCATATAATATGTTGTGCATCATTAGATCATATGTTAGTTTATAAGTAAGACAAATTAGTTGAGATAAATAATAAATATAAATAATTTAAAATAATTTATTTAACTTCCTTAATTTCTCCAAGAAAAAATCAACTGACTCTTATATTAAGAATCGAAGGAGGGAGTATATGTGATTGTGTGTATATAAGTTGATATGGGTAATGTTATGTTGCAGGGTTGTCAAGCTCTGAACTTGCCAGCAATGTGTTTACAGTGGGATCAGTAGCTGTTCTTCCTTTTTACACACTTATGGTCATAGCTCCCAAAGCAGAGATAGTATGAACTCTTTTGATTTTGGTTTTAATTTATATGTTGTTAGAATAGTTTTATAAAGTTATTTTTCAGAACAAGTTTCAGGGAAGGAGAAAAAAAAGCTATTTGGATCGTTGTTTAAGAAAAATCATATTTTGAATTAAGAAAAAATGTATAAAATCTTGTTTGAAATAATTGTTCTTAAAATCAATTTAGAGGAAAAAGGAAAATAATTGAGAAGAGTCATGGAGATAGGGTTGTTTTGGTTTATATTATTTAATATAGTTGTCATTACTGAAAACACATGTTCTACACTTTTTTTTTTAAAAAAACTTCACAAAACTAAAAATAACAAAACGGATTTTTTTTTTTTTGAAAAAATAGAACACGTTGCAATTTTTTAATTTTTCAAAACACTTCAATAAAAATTAATTATGAAACAAGTTTTATTTTAAAAAGCAAACAAATTGTTCTGGAAAGAGAAAGATAGTGACTTTAGCGCGCGTACCTAAACGAAGTGGCCACGTTTATTGATTGGAAAAATGAGCAGCCCTCTGTCATGGATAGTTTGACTTGTTGTGCTTTTTATATTACTCCCTTTTATTTTTAATATAAGAATTAGATGATTAATTTATAAATATTATAAAATTAATTAATTATATTATTTATAATAAATGTGGGCTGGCTTTGTAAAATATGTTTTTCAAATTATGTGCATTATAATCATCAATTGATAGCAACTTTCTTACTATGTGTAATCACTAGAGATTGCAAAAAAAAATTATTAATTTGGAAGGCAAAATGATTAAATTCTCATATTTAGTTCCAAAATAAACCGTCTCATACATTTTATAATTGGAAGTAGCATATGAAGACATTGAGTGCTTGTTTGGATTAGCGATAACAATTACTTTTTCAACGTGATTACGATATACGATAAAGGTAAGTTTATGAAAGGAGTTTTGTTTCGACTTACATTAACGTATTTTTCGAATGCTTTCTCAACCAAGCCTTGATATAGATTGGGCTTTGTATATTTAGTTTTTTTTTTTGGTCAACACTTTGGATATTTATTTGCTGCATGAGATTCATAGTGTGAAAACGGAAAAATGCAGACTAAAAAGTTAATGGAAAGTGGAATACCATATGTGTTGCTTGGGCTTCTCTATGCATATCTAGTCTGTCTTTCTTGGACCCCAGAAACCCTCAAACTCCTTTTTGCAAGCCAATACTTTTTACCTGAGGTGAGTCTTCTTGCCAATAATTAGTGATTCAATGATTAAAAAAAAAGGAAAAATTGCTCAAAAATATCCCATTACAGATTTTATTGCCAAAAAGTACATGTAATTTGTTTAACCACTAGGGTGCAATTATCTTTAAACATATGTTGAAAGAAGAGTTATACCTGCTTAAGGACTTGAGACCTTGGTATCTTATTATGAATTTTGCACGGAAAAATCACATCAAGGTTTCAACTAATAAACAAATAATATCAGAAAATTTTTATAACTTATTAATTGTAAATGAAAGAGCCACTATTGATAAGTTATATGACTTTTCTGATATTATTTTTTTAATTGGGATCTTAGTGTGATTTCTCATTTTACAATTGGGAATATTTCAGCAATTTTTCCTTAAAAAAAAGGTGTTCCATTTTTTACACGGCACTTGTATTTTATGCTTTGTGATGCAGCTGAGTAGTATAGCAAAAATGTTCTCCAGTGACATCACTTTAGCCTCTGCTTGGATTCACTTTGCTGCTTATAGACCTCTTCGCAGCCAGGTCCTTTTCTTCTTACTATTTCCCTTTGTCTGTTTTGATGATTCATTCTTTTTTCATTCTCATCCTTACATTATTACATTATTACAAATGAATCCAGGCAGGTTTTTCTTGATGGACTAAAGAATCAAATTGAGACTCGCCATTCAGTTTCTCTTTGCCTCTTCTGTTGCCCCATTGGTGTTCTTTTCTCATTTCATCACCAAACAAATCACCAACTCTGCCATTAAAGAAACAACCAGGGAATCATAGTCGTCTTGTTCTTTCTTTCTTTTCCATCTATTTTTGTTTTAAAAGAACAAACCACAACAATTGGTACTTAAACAATTTAATTATAAGCTTAAAAATATGTTTACTCAGTTCTTGTGTGGATCATATCTAGTGCACAATTACCACTTCTCCCCAGTTTTGGCAATGCCTTATATTGCTAGAAACTCTTTTCAAAACCTCATGCTTTAAGTACCATTATGATTTGTGAGCAGCATTCGATGAAATTACAACAACACAAATACTATGTACAGGAATTCATTAATAAATGGGTTAAGGTGTCAATTTGTCCTGGAAGTTTTTACTGAGAAGTAATGATATGCTTCGTAAGTTTTTTAAAGTTCAATGCTACCATTGAATTTTCAAAACGTAATAATGTTACCTGATACTATTAAAAATCAGTGTTGACTGTTAAAAAGATTGACATTAACTGTCAATTTTTTAATAGTAAAGGGTAATGTTGCTCTATTTTAATACTTTTGGGACAAATATGCATCTTAACCCTTCATAATTAGTCATTTAGAATTGATTTTTCATTCATCTGAAAAGTTTGTTCTTCGTTTGACTTGGTCTCTCCACAACAATGCACAGTTGGAAAGCAACACACAAACTTATAATATAAACTTTATGGCTACTCACAAAAAGGTACACTTCATGTGAAGAGACATTATTAATTCCCAGGAAGCTTGATTCTTCTTGACATACTATTACTTTATAATAGTGGACAATCATGTACTTATACCATGGTTGTTGAACCCGGACCGGACCTGCCGGTCCGACTCGGAAACCGGCGA
>OY979702.1:45794387-45866387 GCA_963855925.1 Inga laurina | reverse complement strand
CACTATCCCCCACCCAAGTCATAAGTTGATCAAATAACAGGTGTGGATATTACAAAATTAGTGGCGTATGTTGTTCCCTAAAATACAATTTCCATTTTCCTTTGTTTCTACTGGGAAATATGTTTTATTTTCTTCATATACTTATTTTATTTATTTATTTGTAAGGAAAAGTTTAATTTAATTTTTATTTTTTCCAGAAAAGTTTAATTTTTATTTTCTTTTTACAATGCAAAAATTATTCCTTTTTAATGCACTTTTTAATCAAATAATTTTTAAAATATGCTTTTTATACTTTAATCTTCATTTTTAAATATATTTTTAAATTTCTCCAACACATCTTTTTTTCGTTTTGCTTTCTCTGTTTTTTCGTTTTGCACACATCTCCTTTCCATGGTTCAATTTTAAGCCTTCTAGATTTGACAAGCAGTCATCATTAAAGAGCGGGTTTTTGAAAATCAGATTTGAACCGTTCGGATCATATCCTACGGCCTACATCTGTCATTTATTTGGAGTCATTTTCTTTGCAAAGTTGACTTTAACTCATGTTTCGCGGGAAAAAGGAAAAAACATGCTTATAAGTAGATCAAATAACATTGTAAGCCAGTAAGTGAGTTAGAGACCAAACCATATTCTTTCATAAGAACAAGAATAAAAAATTATAATAAATATTTTAATAAAAATATATATTTTTTAATTAGAGACAAAATTATATTGTTATTTACTTCTTATAAAAATAAGTGACTAAATGAGTGAAAAAATTGTGGTGACAGGTGGCGGTGGAGAGAAATTAAATCAGGGGGTATAAAAATGTATCAAGAAAAAGGATTGGTGGGGAAAGGAGAGGAGGGCCCACGCATGACATGACATCCACGCACCCTGGCCCCAATTCATTCATGCAGTTGCCTTCCTTGTCCGCAAACATGAGGTTTTTTTTTGGGGTACGGCATGACCGGGTTCGAAACCGGGTTAAGGGAGGAAGTGCTTAAGAGCAGCACTTCAATGACCACTGCGTCTAGTAGCGCGGGTTAAACATGAACATTTTTTTTTATTTTGGTCAAGTCAAACGTTTTTTGATAATAGCTCTTTGCATTTTTTGGGGTTTGTTGCAGCAAAAATTAAGGTAATCAAACCAGGATCAGTCACTGAATTGGTCGGGTATTAGGTTAAGGATTAGTGAGTTGGAGTTAAACTGATAAAAAATGAAAGATTTTAGGATTATTAATATGCAATTTTAAAGAAAAAATTAAAAAAATTATTTTTTTTTTTAAAATAGAAAACTCAGACTGGACCGAGTCACTAAATCGAACCGGTCTACTATCTGGTTCGACTGTTTTCGGGCCGGATCGGCCGGTTCAATCCAAGTATGAGAACATTGGCAAAAACAGATTTGAACCAGATTGATTTGAATACCGGGTATTCCGTAAAACCAGACAGAACTAGCTTGAATACCAGGAATAATGAATTCCAGGCATATGGGGCAAAACGGTAAAACCAGATTGTACGCACAAACTGTTTATGACTGTCAAACCATCGTGGGAGACATTAAGCAATTGCCTGCTGCTTCTTCATGACTAGGAGCAGCAGTGTCTGATCTAGGAAAGTTGTTACTAGTAGAAAAGCTAGAGTAAATATACAATTTGATTGTCCCTGAAAAACTTACCAACATAAGCTTTGGTAGTAGGATTTATATTCCCCTACACAAATTAGTCCCTCAAACCTTCTAACTTGTTGCTCATTCATTTTGAGTTAGGTTATTGTTGTAGAGTGAATATACAATTTGGACTAATGGAAGAATTAAGGTGTTGTGAGTAACAATATCTAAAGCATTAAGATGCACAGAGGAATAAATCTAAGGACTTGAGGAAGTGTGTGTTTGGATGATGAAACAAAACTATGGTTTGGAGACAAAACCATGGTTTTGTAAAAAATCATTCAAACACCCAACTTTTTGCTAAACCATGGTTTTGTAAAAAATCATCTAAACACCCTAAGTTTTGCTAAACCAAGGTTTTAATCTCAAATCATGGTTTGGATCTCAAAACCATGGTTTTGGGAAAATCCATTTTTTCCCTCTTTTTCCCTATGTGGGCCCACCATCTCTCTAATTGGTCATTTTTTTAATGTGGGCCCCACGCCACACTCTCTGTTTTTTTTTTAATTTCACCGTTTTTTCGTCAATCCCTATTTTTTTTAAGAATTTTAAAATTTTAATTCTTCCTTTTATCCTGTAAGATCTATTTATCTAATTTTATTATATTAGAAAAATTAGTTAAGTTAATTAACATTACATATAAACAAATTTATTTCATTTTTGGTATTAATTATGAAATTTAATTTTAAATAATGTGTTATGATGCATCCTTTTTAATGTCGTTAAGGGTTTTTTCCTCTTATAATTTAACACCGTAAGGTCAAAATTAATGGTTTTGTTAAATTTACATCTTTTTTAATTATTTATTGTTATTTTTGCATCTTCTAGACCTTATTTGTATCAGACGCCTTTCAAAAAAATTTTTGATGTTAAATTTGGGCTTTAACCCTTACATAATACATAAAATATAATCTTATTCATTATATGTAATTATCACAAAAGTTAATGTCGTTTTTACTAATTTGACCATGAAAAAAGCTATTTTGACCACAATACCCAAACACTCTCATTTTATCAAAATCACTTATTTCTCATAACCTATTATGCTCAGAAATCTATTCTCCAGAAGCTATTTTGCTCAGAATCTATTCTCTAGAGGCTATTCTCCACTTTTTCTCCAGAAGCTATTCTGCAAAAGCTAATGCAAACACATTCAAAGTTAGAGGGACCGTGTTTTTAATTTAATCGAAAAATCAATATCTTGTGGTTTAAATTAAAGTAATTCAGGCTTTACGGGCTTTTAGATGTGGATGTCGGCAGGTGAAGATATGGAGGATTTCATGGTTTTTTTGGCTAGTCACAGAAAGAAACTTTGTTTTGATCTGCTCTTCTTTGCATACTCTCTTGTTTTGTTCAGTCTGTTCTACCTGATTCTTTCCTGTTAGATTTTGATAACAGGTGTTTCTCAATCTCTCTTATGTATCAAGTTCATTGTTTTTTCTTCCTTTTGGATAGTATAAAAAGTTTCAAGACTGAAAGGAAGTTCGAAAAAATCAAATATAAACCATAAAAGTAGAACATGATACTACTTGAATTTTCCTTTCACAATTATTGTGTGCCAGAAAGTTATATTTTGCCTCATAAGTTGAGGCCTAATTACATGATATACAACAAAACTCTTTTGAACTTTGGACTAAAATGACAACGTCTAACTCTAGTTAAAATTAGCTGCAAGATTTCAGCTGATCCTTCACATCTGCATTTTCCTTCAATGTAATGCTGGCCTTTATTGGTTGTTAGGTTGAAGAAGCAGCTGACCTCTTGTTTAAATTATCACGTGCTTAAAGTGACCAAAATTGTATGAAACAACAATACGGTGAATATATTTGCATGCCTTTTTTATATGTCTATCTAATTGGGTCAAATTCAAGCATTTTTGGGCTCAATTAGGAGTAACTCTTCCAAATGCATTTTCTGCATTCACACAGACTTGACTTTATGCTTAAGCAACCAAAGCCCTTCCACGAGAACCAATGCCTATTGGTTATATTTGCATGCTTCTTAGAATGCTGCAATTTAGTTGAACCCTTCACATTTAACTATAACTTAATCCAGTAATGTGCAAAATATCATTGTACTGCTGCAACAGGGAGACAAGTCACTTCACTGTAATTTCCATACGTTGCCACCAGACTGCCCCTGCAAAAAAGTTAACTTGCTTAGGGGTTGTAATCCATATTCCAGTAAAGTCCAGTAATGAATGTTGTTTAAAACTGAGATATATTTATATTCGCACATGAAAGGTGTGATTTGCAGGTTTCTCTGCCATTGTTAATTCTTCATGGGGAGGCTGATATTGTGACTGATCCTTCAGTGAGCAAAGCCTTGTATGAGAAAGCAAGCAGTTCAGACAAGACACTCAAGCTTTACAAGGAGGCTTACCATTCCCTCCTTGAGGGTGAGCCTGATGATATCATCATTCAAGTTTTCAATGACATTGTTTCTTGGCTTGACCAGCACAGCTCATAACAATCTTCCTCTTCCTCCATTTTTCATGGGAATATGAGCATCTTAATTTCTCGAATACTCTGACATCTGTATATATATAAAAAAACTCGACGTGATTAAAAAGAGAGACAGGAAAAAAGAAAGAAAGAAAAAGGTGGGGGTGTGTGATGGAGTATGATATAAATTATTACAGCTTGTTGGTGACACATGGGAAAAAAAACTAGATTATGGGTTGTGCTTAACATTGGATTTGATCTGAAGTGAGTTATCTTACAAATGTATAAGGTGGTCTTTATATATATATTTGGTGCAAGAAACAATAAAGACCTAAATGACGGTTCTTATGAGTGTACTGATCATGATTTGATATCCATAAATAATTTTGTTTGCCAAAAAAAATTGTTTGATGCAAATGGATAGTTATAAAATACTAATTCTTTCCATTAAATGGTATGTTCGGTTTGAGTAATATTTTTTATAACAATAAAAATAAAAGAATCGGAATGTAATTAAATGGAATAAAATAATTATATTTGTTGTGTAATGTGAAAAAAAATTTGAATATTGCATTTTATTGAACAAAACAACATAACTAATAAATTAGGAAAGATATTTACTTATTTCAATTGAATTAGGTATACGAATAATTTCATTTATTTTTTCATGATCATATATTTATTTTCCATTGTCAACTTTGACTGCAACAAAATATAGTGAAAATTCAATGGACAAAAGATGTGGGGATGCAAGTGGGATATTATTATATGAAGGTCGCTAGCTAAATTTGGTTAACTTTGCCTTCGGTGCTCTTGTTTCTCTTCCGTCCACTCAACAATCATGGCCTTTTCTTCTTCTTCCTTGTGCTGTTCTCCATTAGCATTGAAGGTACAGTTTCCCTAACACCAAGACTGTGTTTTGCCCTTTCTGCTTACAATTCCTTGAGGTCTTTTTGGATTTGGGTTCTTTCTTTTTTCTTCTAGGATTGGTTTTGGATGAATCTCTGGTTTATTTGAATCAGCTCTGCCTTTAAATTTGATTCATGTAACAAGAGTGTTCTTTTCCAGTATGCCATAAAGTGATTCCATGAGTTTATATGCAAAATATATGATCAAACCAGAGTTAAGAGCTATGAAAAATTTCAACTTTGTTTACAAGTGAAGTTTGTTTCTTGTAGATTGGTGAGTTTGGCACTGTGAGAAGTGGTGGTGATTTCAGCAGAAGAAGAAGGGTGAAGTTGAAAGGAGAGTGGAGTTGATAAGTATATATTTTATAATTAAATCGGTATATGTTTTGGATATATTTATTGAATTTATTAATATTTTATATCTTTTTAATTATCTTTTATACATTTTTTTTTATCTTTATATTACGGATGGGAAAATAAGAGATTTTAAGAGAAAATCTATCCAAATATTCTATTTAATCTTACAGGAGGTGTTATCATGTGAATGAAGAGGCAATTGGCATTAGAAGAATTTATCCAGAAATATATATATATATATATATATATATATATATATTGATAAAAAGCAAGAAGATCTGCGCAAGACAAATGAAAGGGATAAAGTTTAGTCAAAACGCGTGGGCCCCAAGATGAGGAAAAGGATGAAATCAATTGAATGGAATAAAAAGATATAGGGTATGTTTGTTTGAGTGATTCGATTGCTTATAAGTTGCTTTTTAATAGTGATTTACGGTATACGAAGTAAGTATGTGAGAGGAGTTGTGTCTCGATTTACGTAAAAAGCAACTTATAAGTTTTTTTAAGCTCAAACAAACATGCTTATAATATATCTTTGAAAAATCTAAAGTGATCAGATGAGAATTTGGAAAAAGCCCTACGCACGTAGCCCAAGAACAAGTTAAATAACCTAAAGATCTTGAGATAAAAGGCGGATACAGCAGAGACGAGAACACTGAGGGCTAAGGTACTGAAAATCGGATCGGGTATTGAATCGGTTGAGGTATTGGGTTAAGGGTCAGTGGTTCAGATCGGGGTTAATCCGGGGGTCAGACCGGGGTCAATTTAAAAAATATATATAATTTAAACGTTCATACATATCTTTCAAAAAACTATATGAGAGTTATTTTTCAACTAATAGTCCAATATAACCTCCTGAAACTAATACCTACAAAAATATCATTAAGTATATAAGGATTTTTCCTCAACTAATGCTAAAAGTATTCCACAATCCTTTTAAAGCTCCTTATAAATAAAAAACTGTTAGGGAATTTTTTTTTAAAAAAAAAAAAACCAAAATGACTTCATTTGGAGTGTAAAAAAGTAAAAAAAAAAAAAAAAAAAAGGATCAAACCGTGACTAGTCCGGGTCAAACCGGTTCACCCCGGTTCAGGCCGGTTCACACCGGGTTGACCGGTTCACTAGTTTTTTCCTCTCACCCGGACCGGACCAGTGACCGGTTCACCGGTTTTCGGTCTAAACTGGCCGGTCTGGTCCGGTTTTCCATACATTGCTGAGGGCAGAGGCGCAAGACAGAGATAGCTGAGACGCACAGATCCAGAAGCTGGGCGCGAGACAGAACCGAGGGAAGCGGAGATAAGAGAGCAGAGCGAGAAGCAGAGTTTTGAGGAGCTGGGACTTGAAGATTCAAAGAGATTTGGAGCTTTAAAATTTGGTTTTCCATTAATTTTTCTTCTCTCTTTTTCTTAGTTTCTGATATGAACCAAATTATTATTTATAGTTTTGATTTGTTGACGAACATGAGTAGCTAATTTTCTCATTCTAGGATTTTCTTGAACATATTTATGGATTGAATTATTTATTTACTCTCTTTTTGCAACGAATGAGTTTTTGTATTGATTTTATCTTACTCTTAATGCCTCTAAATGCCTGATTACCATTTAGTTGTCTTGTTTATTTAAATTAATCTTGAGAAAGATAATTTAAGTGTAGAACTTAGGTAAAATCATGTTAGACTTGAAGTTTAGGTATATTAAACGGATGGTTTGTTAGTATCATAGAGATATAGTTACTAACCTAGCATTGTCAGATTAAGATTGGTGTTTAAAGTTAGTCCTTATAAATTAATACAAGAGATTGATTAGTTTATTAGGATAAATATTTGGTTTTGACTCGAGAGAGCGTTATCAAATGTCTTTAAATCTTAGACAAATACATACTTCGTTTGATTGCTTATTGAGGGTAAATTAATTAGTTCATGAAATAAATAGGGGATAGATAATCTTAGGTTCCTCCTGTCTTGAAGTTCTCGATTTAATTAATTACATTTTTAGTATAAAATTTCTTTCAAAATATTCTCACTTAATCTGATTGATAACTTAATTGAGATAATGAATTCATTTTTGTCATAGTCCTCGTGGAAACGATCTTTTTATATTACTTGCGACCCGTACGCTTGCGATAAAGCTAGACGGCTAACAGGAGTTTCATAGGAGGATCTAAAATCACTTTGAAGCCACAAGTTTTGACTTCTCTACTTTGTCGAAAACACACTGCAGTTTGTGCTTCATGTATTCTTCTCGTCATCCACTTCTGATATTATCCTTTCGGTCCTTGATATAAAAGTTAGTTAACTTTTCATTGAAAAGGATAAATATGCTAAATAAAATACTTAATCATATAGTATGCTCATTAGCTCATATGTGAGTTTATAAGTAAGACAAATTAGTTTTGAGCTAAACAATAAATATAAATAATTTAAAATAATTTATTTAACTTCCTTAAGTTCTCTAAAAAAAAATCAATTGACTCTTATATTAAGAATTGAAGGAGGGAGTATGTGTGTTTGTGTGTATATAAGTTGATATGGGTAATGTTATGTTGCAGGGTTGTCAAGCTCTGAACTTGCCAGCAATGTGTTTACAGTGGGATCAGTAGCTGTTCTTCCTTTTTACACACTTATGGTCATAGCTCCCAAAGCAGAGATAGTATGAACTCTTTTGATTTTGGTTTTAATTTATATGTTGTTAGAATAGTTTTATAAAGTTATTTTTCAGAACAAGTTTCAGGGAAGGAGAAAAAAAGCTATTTGGATCGTTGTTGAAGAAAAATCATATTTTGAATTAAGAAAAAAATGTATAAAATCTTGTTTGAAATAATTGTTCTTAAAATCAATTTAGAGGAAAAAGGAAAATAATTGAGAAGAGTCATGGAGATAGGGTTGTTTTGGTTTATATTATTTATATAGTTGTCATTACTGAAAACACATGTTCTACACTTTTTTTTTTTTTAACTTCACAAAACTAAAAATAACAAAACGGATTTTTTTAAAAAAAAAAATAGAACACGTTGCAATTTTTTAATTTTTTAAAACACTTCAATAAAAATTAATTATGAAACAAGTTTTTATTTTAAAAAGCAAACAAATTGTTTTGGAAAGTGAAAGGTAGTGACTTTAGCCGCGTACCTAAACGAAGTGGCCCCGTTTATTGATTGGAAAAATGAGCAGCCCTCTCTCATGGATAGTTTGACTTCTTGTGCTTTTTATATTACTTTCTTTCATTTTTAATATAAGAATTAGATAATTAATTTATAAATATTATAAAATTAATTAATTATATTATTTATAATAAATGTGGGCTGGCTTTGTAAAATATGTTTTCAAATTATGTGCATTATAATCATCAATTGATAGCAACTTTCTTACTATGTGTAATCACTAGAGATTGCAAAAAAATTATTAATTTGGAAGGCAAAATGATTAAATTCTCATATTTAGTTCCAAAATAAACCGCCTCATACATTTTATAATTGGAAGTAGCATATGAAGATTTTGAATGTTTGTTTGGATTAGCGATAACAGTTACTTTTTCAACATGATTTACGATATACAAGGTAAGTTTCTGAGAGGAGTTTTGTTCTGACTTGCATGAACGTACTTTTCGAATGCTTTCTCAACCAAGCCTTGATATAGATTGGGCTTTGTGTATTTAGTTTTTTTTTTTTTTCTTTTCAACACTTTGGATATTTATTTGCTGCATGAGATTCATAGTGTGAAAACGGGAAAAATGCAGACTAAAAAGTTAATGGAAAGTGGAATACCATATGTGTTGCTTGGGCTTCTCTATGCATATCTAGTCTGTCTTTCTTGGACCCCAGAAACCCTCAAACTCCTTTTTGCAAGCCAATACTTTTTACCTGAGGTGAGTCTTCTTGCCAATAATTAGTGATTCAATGATAAAAAAAAAAAGGAAAAATTGCTCAAAAATATCCCATTACAGATTTTATTGCCAAAAAGTACGTGTAATTTGTTTAACCACTAGGGTGCAATTATCTTTAAACATATGTTGAAAGAAGAGTTATACCTGCTTAAGGACTTGAGACCTTGGTATCTTATTATGAATTTTGCACGGAAAAATCACATCAAGGTTTCAACTAATAAACAAATAATATCAGTAAAGTCTTATAACTTGTTAATTGCAAATGAAAGAGCCACTATTGATAAGTTATATGACTTTTCTGATATTATTTTTTTAATTGGGATCTTAGTGTGATTTCTCATTTTACAATTGGGAATATTTCAGCAATTTTTCCTTAAAAAAAAAGGTGTTCCATTTTTTACACGGCGCTTGTATTTTATGCTTTGTGATGCAGCTGAGTAGTATAGCAAAAATGTTCTCCAGTGACATCACTTTAGCCTATGCTTGGATTCACTTGCTGCTTATAGACCTCTTCGCAGCCAGGTCCTTTTCTTCTTACTATTTCCCTTTGTCTTTTTTGATGATTCATTCTTTTTTCATTCTCATCCTTACATTATTACATTATTACAAATGAATCCAGGCAGGTTTTTCTTGATGGACTAAAGAATCAAATTGAGACTCGCCATTCAGTTTCTCTTTGCCTCTTCTGTTGCCCCATTGGTGTTCTTTCTCATTTCATCACCAAACAAATCACCAACTCTGCCATTAAAGAAACAACCAAGGAATCATAGTCGTCTTCTTCTTTCTTTCTTTTCCATCTATTTTTTTTTTAAAAGAACAAACCACAACAATTGGTACTTAAACAATTTAATTATAAGCTTAAAAAATATGTTTACTCAGTTATTGTGTGGATCATATCTAGTGGCACAATTACCACTTCTCCCCAGTTTTGGCAATGCCTTATATTGCTAGAAACTCTTTTCAAAACCTCATGCTTTAAGTACCATTATGATTTGTGAGCAGCATTCGATGAAATTGCAAGAACACAAATACTATGTACAGGAATTCTTTAATAAATGGGTTAAGGTGCCAATTTGTCCTGGAAGTTTTTACTGAGAAGTAATGATATGCTTCGTAAGTTTTTTTAAAGTTCAATGCTACCATTGAATTTTCAAAACGTAATAATGTTACCCGATATTATTAAAAATCAGTGTTGACTGTTAAAAAGATTGACATTAACTGTCAATTTTTTAATAGTAAAGGGTAATGTTGCTTTATTTTAATACTTTTGGGACAAATATGCATCTTAACCCTTCATAATTAGTCATTTAGAATGGATTTTTCATTCATCTGAAAAGTTTGTTCTTCGTTTGACTTAGTCTCTCCACAACAATGCACAGTTGGAAAGCAACACACAAACTTATAATATAAACTTTATGGCTACTCCAAAAAGGTACACTTCATGTGAAGAGACATTATTAATTCCCACGAAGCTTGATTCTTCTTGACATACTATGACTTTATAATAGTGGACAATCATGTACTTATACCATGGTTGTTGAACCCGGACCGGACCTGCCGATCCGGCTCGGAAACCGGCCGGTAAACCGGTCCGGTTCTCGGTCCGGTCCGGGTTGACATTTAAAAAAAAAAATTTACATTTTTCCTTTAGAATTTCATACTATAAGTCTAAAATTTTTAATTTCTCACCGATTTGGTCCCGGTTTAGCTCCAGTTTGACCCACTGACCTTTAACCCAGTACCCCGACCGGTTCAATACCCAGTCCGAATTTTAATACCTTGACTTATACGCATCATTGGAGTTTCAAGTGAAGATAAATGCAAGTTTATCCCCTAACACTTTAGTGCATCTAAATTGGGGTAATGATAAATGGAAGCAAAGTTCCAAAACAAGTAAATTTAATTAGATCATACATACCTGGTTAGAACTTTGTATGTTGTATGTGTTATGGATCCATTCGGGGTAAATGACCGAAGATGTTTTCATCTTTTAACCCATTGTTGTGTGAGCGAACTCACTTCTCCTCTTCACCTATTTATTGGCACAATATTACAAGTTATTATATATAGTCTTGGACCATATGCAATTTGGAACTCTTCCTCTTACAAACCCACGCAATAACTCCAACAAATTAAAAACAAACATTTCAATTAACTCGTACATCCAACTTTTACAAATCTTGAATCATTTGAGCTGAACAAAACCATCGACGAATTTGAAGACCAACATCCAGCTTTTGCAATAGTTTAATATCAAATTTTCATATTTTAGGTATAGAATGTTGGAATAATCTAACAACAAAGATTCTAAATATATTGTATAAATGAGAGAGTGGTAGTAGAAGACTTGATGAAATACCTCTAACCATAGTGATTCTGCATATAGTATCTCACAACCTAGAAATTGTGGAGAATAAGAAAGAGTTAGAATTATAATATAATAAAATATGTTAGAGCTCGGGAAGATGAGGCACAGTGATAGTCTGGGAATAGCTGTCTTAGTAGGTTTTCCACGTTCAACGTACTGCTCTAAGACCCAGCCTAAGTTATTTATAGCCTCCCATCAAGGCTTGTAACATCTTTATCGGTGAGACAGGTGACCCTAAACCAAATCTCTATCTAAATCACTTTGCGGGACGTAATCGGGAGATATTTTATCCAAAATATATTAAACTAATAATACAAAATAATCTGCTAATATTCAGAATAACTTCATAATATCTATAATATTTATTTGATCAAAATAATCAACTAGTATATTCTTTATATGATCAAAGAATAAATATATATCTAGATATAATCTAAATAAACAAAGAGATAAACTATTATCAGTTTAATAAAATATTTAATATTCTCCCACTTGGCCTGCAACCTAACGTCATTTGGTGAATACAGTTCATTTAGGCAATACTATAGGAATCATGGCAATAAGTTCTCCTTAATCGAATATTACCTTTCATGCATCACATGTAGTACCCTTACTTAATGGGTCAAAATTTGATGAATAAACCCAAAATATTTATTCCCTTCTAATTTAAATGTTTGCTAAAATTTCATAATTTAGGTACCAATATGTTTCAATTTTAAGTGCTAGATTTGCCAAGCAAAGTGGACGGTCATCTTTAAAGAATGGTTTTTTTGAAAATCAGATTTGAACCGTTCATAAGGTCCGACGGTCTACATCTGCATATATAACTCGCCTAGCAGTATTTGGATAGCGTTTTACTTTGCAGACGTCACTATCCCCCACCCAAGTCATAAGTTGATCAAATAACAGGTGTGGATATAACAAAATTAGTGGCGTATGTTGTTCCCTAAAATACAATTTCCATTTTCCTTTGTTTCTACTGGGAAATATGTTTTATTTTCTTCATATACTTATTTTATTTATTTATTTGTAAGGAAAAGTTTAATTTATTTTTTATTTTTTCCAGAAAAGTTTAATTTTTATTTTCTTTTTACAATTCAAAAATTATTCCTTTTTAATCAAATAATTTTTAAAATATGCTTTTTATACTTTAATCTTCATTTTTAAATATATTTTTAAATTTCTCCCACACATCTCCTTTTTTTCGTTTTGCTTTCTCTGTTTTTTCGTTTTGCACACATCTCCTTTCCATGGTTCAATTTTAAGCCTTCTAGATTTGACAAGCAGTCATCATTAAAGAGCGGGTTTTTGAAAATCAGATTTGAACCGTTCGATCATATCCTACGGCCTACATCTGTCATTTATTTGGAGTCATTTTCTTTGCAAAGTTGACTTAAACTCATGTTTCGCGGGAAAAAGGAAAAAACATGCTTATAAGTAGATCAAATAACATTGTAAGCCAGTAAGTGAGTTAGAGACCAAACCATATTCTTTCATAAGAACAAGAATAAAAAATTACAATAAATATTTTAATAAAAATATATATTTTTTAATTAGAGACAAAATTATATTGCTATTTACTTCTTATAAAAACAAGTGACTAAATGAGTGAAAAAATTGTGGTGACAGGTGGCGGTGGAGAGAAATTAAATCAGGGGGTATAAAAATGTATCAAGAAAAAGGATTGGTGGGGAAAGGAGCGGAGGGCGCACGCATGACATGTCATCCACGCACCCTGGCCCCAATTCATTCATGCAGCTGCCTTCCTTGTCCGCAAACATGACGTTTTTTTTGGGGTACGGCATGACCGGGTTCGAAACCGGGTTAAGGGAGGAAGTGCTTAAGAGTAGCACTTCAATGATCACTGCGTCTAGTGGCGCCGGTTAAACATGAACAATTATTTTGTTTTGGTAGAAGCCAAACATGGGGTTTTTTGATAATAGCTCTTTGCATTTTTTGGGGTTCGTCGCAGCAAAAATTAAGATAATCAAATCCGGATCGGTCACTGAATTGGTCAGGTATTAGGTTAAGGATTAGTGGGTTGGAGTTAAACTGGTAAAAAATGAAAGATTTTAGGATTATTAATATGAAATTTTAAAGAAAAAATTAAAAAAATTATTTTTTTTTAAATAAAAAACTCAGACCGGACCGAATCACCAAATCGGACCGGTCTACTATTTGGTTCGACGGTTTTCAGGCCCGATCGACCGGTTCAGTCCAGGTCCGAGAACATTGGCAAAAACAAATTTGAACCAGATTGATTTGAATACCAGGTATTGTGTAAACCCAAACAGAACTAGCTTGAATACTAGGCATATCGATTTGAATACCAGGAATAATGAATTCCAGGCATATGGGGCAAAACGGTAAAACCAGATTAAACCAGATTGTACGCACAAACTGCCATTGTACACACAAACTATTTATGACTGTCAAACCATCGTGGGAGACATTAAGCAATTGCCTGCTGCTTCTTCATGACTAGGAGCAGCAGTGTCTGATCTAGGAAAGTTGTTACTAGTAGAAAAGCTAGAGTAAATATACAATTTGATTGTCCCTGAAAAACTTACCAACATAAGCTTTGGTAGTAGGATTTATATTCCCCTACACAAATTAGTCCCTCAAACCTTCTAACTTGTTGCTCATTCATTTTGAGTTAGGTTATTGTTGTAGAGTAAATATACAATTTGGACTAATGGAAGAATTAAGGTGTTGTGAGTAACAATATCTAAAGCATTAAGATGCACAGAAGTGTGTTTGGATGATGAAACAAAACTATGGTTTGGAGACAAAACCATGGTTTTGTAAAAAAATCATCCAAACATCCAACTTTTTGCTAAACCATGGTTTTGATCTCAAACCATGGTTTTGTAAAATATCATCCAAACACCCCAAGTTTTGCTGAACCAAGGTTTTAATCTCAAATCATGGTTTGGATCTCAAAACCATGGTTTTGGGAAAATCCATTTTTTCCCCTCTTTTTCCCTATGTGGGCCCCACCATCTCTCTAATTAGTCCTTTTTTTTAATGTGGGCCCCACGCCACACTCTCTCTCTTTTTTTTTAATTTCACCATTTTTTCGTCAATCCCTATTTTTTTTAAGAATTTTAAAATTTTAATTCTCCCTTTTATCCTGTAAGATCTATTTATCTAATTTTATTATATTAGAAAAATTAGTTAAGTTAATTAACATTACATATAAACAAATTTATTTCATTTTTGGTATTAATTATGAAAGTTAATTTTAAATAATGTGTTATGATGCATCCTTTTTAATGTCGTTAAGGGTTTTTTCCTCTTATAATTTAACACCGTAAGGTCAAAATTAATGGTTTTGTTAAATTTACATCTTTTTTAATTATTCATTGTTATTTTTGCATCTTCTAGACCTTATTTGTATCAGACGCCTTTCAAAAAAAATTTTGATGTTAAATTTGGGCCTTAACTCTTAAATAATACATAAAATATAATCTTATTCATTATATGTCATTATCACAAAAGTTAATGTCATTTTTAGTAATTTGACCATGAAAAAAGATATTTTGACCACAATACCCAAACACTCTCATTTTATCAAAATCACTTTTTTCTCATAACCTATTCTGCTAAGAAATCTATTCTCCAGAAGCTATTCTGCTCAGAATCTATTCTCCAGAGGCTATTCTCTACTTTTTCTCCAGAAGCTATTCTGCAAAAGCTAATTCAAACACATTCAAAGTTAGAGGGACCGTGTTTTTAATTTAATCGAAAAATCAATATCTTGTGGTTTAAATTAGAGTAATTCAGGCTTTATGGGCTTTTAGATGTGGATGTCAGCAGGTGAAGATATGGAGGATTTCATGGCTTTCTTGGCTAGTCACAGAAAGAAACTTTGTTTTGATATGCTCTTCTTTGCGTACTCTCTTGTTTTGTTCAGTCTGTTCTACCTGATTCTTTCCTGTTAGATTTTGATAACAGGTGTTTCTCAATCTCTCTTATGTATCAAGTTCATTGTTTTTTCTTCCTTTTGGATAGTATAAAAAGTTTCAAGACTGAAAGGAAGTTCGAAATAATCAAATATAAACCATAAAAGTAGAACATGATACTACTTGAATTTTCCTTTCACAATTATTGTGTGCCAGAAAGTTATATTTTGCCTCATAAGTTGAGGCCTAATTACATGATATATAACAAAGCTCTTTTGAACTTTGGACTAAAATGACAACGTCTAACTCTAATTAAAATTAGCTCCAAGATTTCAGCTGATCCTTTACATCTGCATTTTCCTTCAACGTAATGCTGGCCCTTATTGGTTGTTAGGTTGAAGAAGCAGCTGACCTCTTGTTTAAATTATCACGTGCTTAAAGTGACCAAAATCGTATGAAACAACAATACGGTGAATATATTTGCATGCCTTTTTTATATGTCTATCTAATTGGGTCAAATTCAAGCATTTTTGGGCCCAATTAGGAGTAACTCTTCCAAATGCATTTTCTGCATTCACACAGACTTGACTTTATGCTTAAGCACCCAAAGCCCTTCCACGAGAACCAATGCCTATTGGTTATATTTGCATGCTTCTTAGGATGCTGCAATTTAGTTGAACCCTTCACATTTAACTATAACTTAATTCAGTGATGTGCAAAATATCATTGTACTGCTGCAACAGGGAGACAAGTCACTTCACTGTAATTTCCATACGTTGCCACCAGACTGCCCCTGCAAAAAAGTTAACTTGCTTAGGGGTTGTAATCCATATTCCAGTAAAGTCCAGTAATGAATGTTGTTTAAAACTGAGATATATTTATATTCACACATGAAAGGTGTGATTTGCAGGTTTCTCTGCCATTGTTAATTCTTCATGGGGAGGCTGATATTGTGACTGATCCTTCAGTGAGCAAAGCCTTGTATGAGAAAGCAAGCAGTTCAGACAAGACACTCAAGCTTTACAAGGAGGCTTACCATTCCCTCCTTGAGAGTGAGCCTGATGATATCATCATTCAAGTTTTCAATGACATTGTTTCTTGGCTTGACCAGCACAGCTCATAACAATCTTCCTCTTCCTCCATTTTTCATGGGAATATGAGCATCTTAATTTCTCGAATACTCTGACATCTGTATATATATAAAAAAACTCGACGTGATTAAAAAGAGAGACAGGAAAAAAGAAAGAAAGAAAAAGGTGGGGGTGTGGGATTGAGTATGATATAAATTATTACAGCTTGTTGGTGACACATGGGAAAAAAACTAGATAATGGGTTGTGCTTAACATTGGATTTGATCTGAAGTGAGTTATCTTACAAATGTATAAGGTGGTCTATTATATATATATTTGGTGGAAGAAACAATAAAGACCTATCTGACGGTTCTTATGAGTGTACTGATCATGATTTGATATCCATAAATAATTTTGTTTGCCAAAAAAAATTGTTTGATGCACATGGATAGTTATAAAATACTAATTCTTTCCATTAAATGGTATGTGCGGTTTGAGTAATATTTTTTATAACAATAAAAATAAAAGAATCGGAATGTAATTAAATGGAAAAAAATAATTATATTTGTTGTGTAATGTGAAAATTTTTTTTGAATATTGCATTTTATTGAAGAAAACAATATAACTAATAAATTAGGAAAGATATTTACTTATTTCAATTGAATTAGGTATACGAATAATTTCATTTATTTTTTCATGATCATATATTTATTTTCCATTGTCAACTTTGACTGCAACAAAATATAGTGAAAATTCAATGGACAAAAGATGTGGGGATGCAAGTGGGATATTATTATATGAAGGTCGCTTGTTAAATTTGGTTAACTTTGCCTTCGGTGCTCTTGTTTCTCTTCCGTCCACTCAACTACCACCATTTTTATAAGTGCCTATACACTACAAAAATATATAAACTTTTTTAAAATATAACAAAAACCACTCTGATTTTGGGCTATAAAATTACCATTTTGTGGTGAAGTCTGGTTTTAGTTTTGCCCACAATCATGGCCTTTTCTTCTTCTTCCTTGTGCTGTTCTCCATTAGCATTGAAGGTACAGTTTCCCTAACACCAAGACTGTGTTTTGCCCTTTCTGCTTACAATTCCTTGAGGTCTTTTTGGATTTGGGTTCTTTCTTTTTTCTTCTGGGATTGGTTTTGGATGAATCTCTGGTTTATTTGAATCAGCTCTGCCTTTAAATTTGATTCATGTAACAAGAGTGTTCTTTTCCAGTATCCATAAAGTGATTCCATGAGTTTATATGCAAAATATATGATCTAACCAGAGTTAAAAGCTATGAAAAATTTCAACTTTGTTTACAAGTGAAGTTTGTTTCTTGTAGATTGGTGAGTTTGGCACTGTGAGAAGTGGTGGTGATTTCAGCAGAAGAAGAAGGGTGAAGTTGAAAGGAGAGTGGAGTTGATAAGTATATATTTTATAATTAAATTGGTATATATTTTGGATATATTTATTGAATTTATTAATATTTTATATCTATTTAATTATCTTTTATACACTTTTTTTTATCTTTATATTACGGATGGGAAAATAAGAGATTTTAAGAGAAAATCTACTCAAATATTCTATTTAATCTTACAGGCGGTGTTATCATGTGAATGAAGAGGCAATTGGCATTAGAAGAATTTATCCAGAAATATATATATATATATATATATTGATAAAAAGCAAGAAGATCTGCGTAAGACAAAGAAAAGGGTTAAAGTTTAGTCAAAACGCGTGGGCCCCAAGATGAGGAAAAGGACGAAATCAATTGAATGGAATAAAAAGATATATAATATATCTTTCAAAAATCTAAAGTGATCAGATGAGAATTTGGAAAAAGCCCAACGCACGTAGCCCAAGAACAAGTTAAATAACCTAAAGATCTTGAGATTAAAGGCGGATACAGCAGAGACGAGAACACTGAGGGCAGAGGCGCGAGACAGATATAGCTGAGACGCACAGATCCAGAAGCTGGGCGCGATACAGAACCGAGCGAAGCGGAGATAAGAGAGCAGAGCGAGAAGCAGAGTTTTGAGAAGCTGGGACTTGAAGATTCAAAAAGATTTGGAGCTTTAAAATTTGGTTTTCCATTAATTTTTCTTCTCTCTTTTTCTTAGTTTCTGATATGAACCAAATTATTATTTATGGTTTTGATTTGTTGACGAACATGAGTAACTAATTTTTTCATTCTAGGATTTTTTTGAACCTATTTATGGATTGAATTATTTATTTACTCTCTTTTTGCAACGAATGAGTTTTTGTATTGATTTTATCTTGCTCTTAATGCCTCTAAATGCCTGATCACCATTTAGTTGTCTTGTTTATTTAAATTAATCTTGAGAAAGATAATTTAAGTGTAGAATTTGGGTAAAATCATGTTAGACTTGAAGTTTAGGTATATTAAACGGATGGTTTGTTAGTATCATAGAGATATAGTTACTAACCTAACATTGTCAGATTAAGATTGGTGTTTAAAGTTAGTCTTTATAAATTAATACAAGAGATTGATTAGTTTATTAGGATAAATATTTGGTTTTGACTCGAGAGAGCGTTATCAAATGTCTTTGAATCTTAGACAAATACATATTTCGTTTGATTGCTTATTGAGGGTTAATTAATTAGTTCATGAAATAAATAGGGGATAGAGAATCCTAGGTTCCTCCTGTCTTGAAGTTTTCGATTTAATTAATTAAATTTTTAGTATAAAATTTCTTTCAAAATATTCTCACTTAATCTGATTGATAACTTAATTGAGATAATTAATTCATTTTTGTCATAGTCCTTGTGGGAACGATCTTTTTATATTACTTGCGACTTGTACGCTTGCGGTAAAGCTAGACGGCTAACAAGTTTTTGGCGCCGTTGCCGGGAACTTTGGCAAAAAGCTCATTGAACTAGTTATCTCAATTGTGTGATTAATCACGTTTGAGTTTTTTTTTTTTTCTTTTCTTGATTTTTTTCTTTTATAAGTTTGATATTCCTCGGTTGTTGTTTGGATTTACAGGTACCTCTCGACATATGAGTGGAGCATTGGTAGTCCGCCCTAACAACCTAGACGACGAGCATCATTCTTAAGAAAAGGAACTTAAGTCTGAATCAGAATCATCAGAAGAACTGACGTCACCTAACCCAAAGATCATGGCACACCCTAATGACGAGGATATGGATCGTACTTTGGATGAATATATGGAACAGGAGAGCACCACCTATCAATCTAGCATTCAATTCCCAGCTATTACTGCTAGAAATTTTGAGGTGAGGCCAATTATGCTGCAGATGCTCCAGATGATTGGTACATTCACAGGAAATCAGAATGAAGACCCAATTGAGCATTTGACAAAATTTGTTCAAATGTGTGAAAATTTCAAACAGTAGGGAGTGTCTTCTGATGTACTAAGATTGAGACTCTTCCCCATGTCATTGGATAAAAAGGCAACAGCTTGGCTCACGGCTCTACCTCCCAATTCTATTTCTATATGGGACACCCTAGCTTCTCTATTCAAAGCAAGATTCATTCCAAGGAGTAAACGAGCAGTGCAAAGAGCTGAGTTACTGGGCTTTGCACAAGAACCAGGTGAACTCTTTCATAAGGCATGGGAGAGATTCAAAGAAATGTGGCGCAACTGTCCTAATCATGAGCAGAAGACTTATGTGTTATTGGAAGCTTTTTAGGCTGGATTGGATGGTCCTACCATTTCTGTGGTCGAGAATGCTTGCAACAGTGGGATTGGCAAGAGGAAAGTGTCTGAATTATTAAAGTTATATGATGAAATTGCTTTTAGCACTCTGCAACAATCTGATAAAGCACGCTCTGGGTATAGGACTTATAAAGAGCCAAATACTTCCAATGCTTCTAATGTATCTAAAGATATTGTCACTCAACTTGCAGCTATGGCCAAGAGGTTTGATCAACTTGAAATGAAGATAGAGAAGACATCTTCTAAGGGTATTCACGCTATCCAGGCCTCACGCCTCTCTTGTGAAACTTGTGGAGAAGCACATTCTTATGAAGATTGCCCACATACTATGGAGACAGTCCATTACTTGAACAACAATCAAAGATATCCTCGTGGCAATCCCTATTCTAACACCTACAACCAAGGTATGAGGGATCATCCAAATTTCTCTTGGAAGAATGGACCAAGTGAGAATCCACCTAATCACTATGCTAGCAAGCCAATGGCACCACCAGGTTTTGAGCAACAACAAAAATCTAGAGAAAGTGATTCAGAGACAAACCAACTCTTGCGGCAGATTCTTAAGAGCTAAGAAGGTATAATAAGCAAGGTTAATCTTCATGATACCTCTATCAGAAATCTTGAGATACAAGTGGGCCAAATAGCATCTCAAATGAACACATTCAACATAAATACTCTACCCAGTGACACCGTTCCTAATCCTAGAAGAGATGGTAAGGAAGATTGCAAAGCAATAACCTTGAGAAGTGGAAAGCAACTAGCTGACATTCCTAGCCAAAGTGGAAAGAAAAAGAGTGCAAGTAATGAGGTCACTAATAGGCAAGAAGATGAAATACATGTAAATATTGATGAGGTGATTAAGGAGAAAATGGATGAAAATAAGGAGAAGACTTGCACTTCCCCTTTAAAATATGTGCCTCAACCACCATTCCCTCAGCGACTTAAGAAACATCAAGAAGATTCGCAGTTCAAGAAGTTCATTCAGATATTTAAGCAACTCCACATCAACATTCCATTCGCTGAAGCTTTATAACACATGCCTAAATATGCCAAGTTTATGAAGGATATTCTATCTAAGAAGCAACGATTCAGTGAGTTTGAGACAGTTGCTGTGACCAAAAGTTTCACTGATATCATTAAGCAGATGCCTCCAAAGTTAAAAGATCCTGGGAGCTTTTCTGTTCCGTGCCATATTGGAGATAAATTCTTGGGAAAAGGAATGTGTGACCTTGGAGCTAGTATTAACTTCATGCCTTTATCTGTCTTCAACCAGTTGGGATTAGGTGAAGCTCGACCAACGATGGTTATCCTTCAATTTGCTGATAGAAGTCTATCTCAACCTCGTGGAATTATTGAAGATGTATTAGTGAAGGTTGACAAGTTTATCTTTCCAGCAGACTTCATTGTACTGGACTTTGAGGCAGATAAAGAATTACCTTTACTGTTAGGGAGACCATTTTTGGCAACAGCAAGAACATTGATTGACGTAGAGAAAGGTGAGTTAACTATAAGAGTAGCTGATGAGCAGGTCACCTTCAATATGACTCCGTTGATTAAATCTCATAATATTCCAGAGGACTATTTTTTCATTGACATGCTTGATCCTGTGGTACAAAATGAATGTGAAAAAGTTATGACTAATGAACCACTTGAAGCTGTGATACCTGAGATTGATTCAGAAAAATTTATAATAGAGGAATGTAAAACTATCATGGATGCATCAATTCCTTATCCTCAAGGACGAATGCAATTTGAATCATCTAAGAAGTGGCATGATAAGAAGATCGTATTCAAGACCTTTGAACCAGGACAACAGGTACTCTTATATAATTCCAGGCTGAGGTTGTTTCCAGGAAAGCTAAAATCTCGTTGGTCAGGACAATTCACTATGGTACAAGTATTTGATCATGGTGCAGTAGAGTTAGAAAGCAAAAGTCGAGAAAAATTCAAAGTCAATGGGCAAAGATTGAAGCACTATTGGGGGTGGTGAAGTGAACCGTCAAGCCACGACATTACCTCTAACAGTTGATTCTTGAGATATTGCCATAGTCTGGCTGAAGACTATAAATTTAGCGCTTGTTGGGAGGCAACCCAATTATTTGATTTTCATTTACTTTTTTTTTTCTTTTCTTTTTCACATTGTTATTTAGGCTTTAGTGTGATCGCTCCTCTCGTAACTCCAAGTTCTGGCTCGTGCGCTCTTTTCTCCTTCAATTTTGAAACATCAGAGGAATAACTCCACATCAGAATCTGAGTCCTAAACTAGGGGAGTACTAGTTTCTTTCTCTTTTATTAATTTTTGCAACATTGAGGACAATGTTTGATTTAAGTGTGGGGGAGAGAATTAGGATTCACAATTTAATTGAAATTTTTTCAAAAAAATATATATATAATGAAGGGAACAGAGGTGCTTTGTCTTGATTTTGAGATTGTTGAATTTGAATAGATATAGCTTAGTTACTAGTTGCATGAAGGGAAGTTGATTACATATATTGCAATTTATATGATGATATATTGTTTAACGTGATTAAATTGGGTGAGATAGTATAGCCCTGTTGGAAGGAAATTTGAACCTAAAACATTCGATTCTAGTGTGATATTTCACTTGTCTCAACTTACTCTTCAGAAGTTGTTTTATTTCTTTTCACTGCTACCTAATACATGTGCAATTCTTTAATAAGATAGAGGCATTCATTTTTATACCCTTGAATCCTAAACACAAGCTTCAAACACTTCATCCATTGCTACCCCTTTGAGCCCATCATTTTTTTTCTTTACATCTATCATGTCCATATTAAGTTAATATGCATGTACAATCATTATTACAGTAGTTTGATCATGTTATTGAATCACAAGATGTGGTATTGTTGTTATTAGTGCTTTATGTTGAAGGGTATTTCAAAAAAAGAAAAAAGAAAAGAAAGAAAAAATACAACTCCAATGGCTTCTCTCGACCTCACTTAATAACCGGGGGCACTTCATCACCAATGTTGGCACTCGCGTCAAACGGTGAAGCCAAAGAGGGCTATGAGTTGGGCTAAAGGCCTCTTGAGGCACTTGTTGGGGGGTAACTGAGTAACCGGTGCTGCATCACCCATGTGCAGGGTCGCGTCAAAAGGAAACCTACAACAAACTCAAGATGAAAAAAAAAATTTGAAAAAAAAAAGAGAAAAAAATATAGAGAGAAGAATACCCTTCTTGAATCTTGAAGAATAGCACACATATCACTATTAAATTAAATTATCTGTATAACATGATCTACATGCATATTGCTTAGTATCCATCATCCACTCCACGTAGCCTATATTCCAACATTACAAGCCATAAAGTCCTCTTGATTTTTGAATGCACATGTGAATGGTGGTGGAAAATTAGAACTATTACAAGCCTATGGTAGGGTGATTGAACAAGTGGACTGAGTGAAAAAGAACCCATATGATAGTGAGTTGAGTGATAAACTTTATACCCTTATGTGATTATTTTACCTAAATTTAATCTTGTTAAACTTCGTATCTTAATATGAATTTCTTTATATGTGATTGACAACCTATATTGTACATTTAGTTCCTAGAGTATATTTACTTGAGTTCTCACGGTTTCTCAATTAATTCAATTTGTCTCTCTTCTTTCTTCAACCTATTTTCAAGATCAACTTTTCTTTGCCCAGGAGTATAAAAGATTTAGTGTGGGGGAATTTGATAAGTATATATTTTATAATTAAATCGGTATATATTTTGGATATATTCATTGAATTTATTAATATTTTATATCTATTTAATTATCTTTTATACACTTTTTTTTTATCTTTATATTACGGATGGGAAAATAAGAGATTTTAAGAGAAAATCTACCCAAATATTCTATTTAATCTTACAGGAGGTGTTATCATGTGAATGAAGAAGCAATTGGCATTAGAAGAATTTATCCAGAAATATATATATATATATATATATATATTGATAAAAAGCAAGAAGATCTGCGTAAGACAAAGGAAAGGGATAAAGTTTAGTCAAAACGCGTGGGCCCCAAGATGAGGAAAAGGACGAAATCAATTGAATGGAATAAAAAGATATAATATATCTTTTAAAAATCTAAAGTGATCAGATGAGAATTTGGAAAAAGCCCAACGCACGTAGCCCAAGAACAAGTTAAATAACCTAAAGATCTTGGACGCGGCTTCTCTCCTCTACTCTTCCGGTTCGCTGCCCTTCTTTTCCTTCGAACTGCGCTGTTTTGGCGCAAAACAGTGCACCAACTGTGTTTTTTTTTTAAAAAACATTATTTAATGTTTTGATGTATTTTTTTAGTACTAATCAGTTTCCTAAAATATTTTTTCAAGATCCTAAAATAATTTTCAGTATTATCCAGCATTTTGAAAAATACTATTGATCTTGAAGTATTTTTTCAGTATCATCCAGTATCCTGATGTATTTTTTTAGTATTACTTGGTTCCATAAAATATTTTTTCAAGATCCTAAAATAATTTTTCAGTATTATCCAGCATTTTGAAAAATACTATTTAACATCCTGAAGTATTCTTTCAGTACCAGTCAGTTCCCTAAAATATTTTTTCAAGATCCTAAAATAATTTTTCAATATTATAAGTATCATGGAGTATTTTTTTAGTGTCATTCAGTACTTTGAAATATTTTTGGTGCACCTGAATTAATTTTTAGTGCATCCAACATCGTAAAATATTGCGCCAAAAATATTTCAAAGTATTGATTGGCACTAAAAAAATACTTCAGGATACTGGATGATATTAAAAAATTCTTTTAGGAAACTGATTGATACTGAAAAAATACTTCATGATGAATAGTATTTTTCAAAAGGCTGGATAATATTGAAAATTATTTTAAGATCTTGAAAAAATATTTTAGGAAACTGACTAGTACTGAAAAAATACATCAAGACATTAAATAATGTTTTTCAAAAAAATAAAAAAAGTTGGTTTACTGTTTTGCGCCAAAACGACGCAGTTTGAAGGAAAAGGAGGGCAGCGGACCGGAAGAGTAGAGGAGAGAAGCCGCGTCCAAAGATCTTGAGATAAAAGGCGGATACAGCAGAGACGAGAACACTGAGGGCAGAGGCGCGAGACAGAGATAGCTGAGACGCACAGATCCAGAAGCTGGGCGTGAGACAGAACCGAGGGAAGCAGAAATAAGAGAGCAGAGCGAGAAGTAGAGTTTTGGGGAGCTGGGACTTGAAGATTCAAAGAGATTTGGAGCTTTAAAATTTGGTTTTCCATTAATTTTTCTTCTCTCTTTTTCTTAGTTTCTGATATGAACCAAATTATTATTTATGGTTTTGATTTGTTGACGAACATGAGTAGCTGATTTTCTCATTCTAGGATTTTCTTGAACCTATTTATGGATTGAATTATTTATTTACTCTCTTTTTGCAACGAATGAGTTTTTGTATTGATTTTATCTTGCTCTTAATGCCTCTAAATGCCTGATCACCATTTAGTTGTCTTGTTTATTTAAATTAATCTTGAGAAAGATAATTTAAGTGTAGAATTTGGGTAAAATCATGTTAGACTTGAAGTTTAGGTATATTAAACGGATGGTTTGTTAGTATCATAGAGATATAGTTACTAACCTAGCATTGTCAGATTAAGATTGGTGTTTAAAGTTAGTCTTTATAAATTAATACAAGAGATTGATTAGTTTATTAGGATAAATATTTGGTTTTGACTCGAGAGAGCGTTATCAAATGTCTTTGAATCTTAGACAAATACATATTTCGTTTGATTGCTTATTGAGGGTTAATTAATTAGTTCATGAAATAAATAGGGGATAGAGAATCCTAGGTTCCTCCTGTCTTGAAGTTTTCGATTTAATTAATTAAATTTTTAGTATAAAATTTCTTTCAAAATATTCTCACTTAATCTGATTGATAACTTAATTGAGATAATTAATTCATTTTTGTCATAGTCCTTGTGGGAACGATCTTTTTATATTACTTGCGACTCGTACGCTTGCGGTAAAGCTAGACGGCTAACAGGAGTTTCATAGGAGGATCTAAAATCACTTTGAAGCCACAAGTTTTGACTTCTCTACTTCGTCGAAAACACACTGCAGTTTGTGCTTCATGTATTCTTCTCGTCATCCACTTCCAATATTATCCTTTTAGTCCTTGATATAAAAGTTAGTTAACTTTTCATTGAAAAGGATAAATATATTAAATAAAATATTTAATCATATAGTATGCTCATTAGCTTATATGTCAGTTTATAAGTAAAACAA
The DNA here is from genome assembly GCA_963855925.1 of Inga laurina. NCBI lineage: Eukaryota > Viridiplantae > Streptophyta > Magnoliopsida > Fabales > Fabaceae > Inga > Inga laurina. The sequence goes on along the minus strand of OY979702.1, from coordinate 45,839,859 downwards.
ATTAGTTTTGAGCTAAACAATAAATATAAATAATTTAAAATAATTTATTTAACTTCCTTAATTTATCTAAAAAAAAAAATCAACTGACTCTTATATTAAGAATCGAAGGAGGGAGTATGTGTTTTTGTGTGTATATAAGTTGATATGGGTAATGTTATGTTGCGGGGTTGTCAAGCTCTGAACTTGCCAGCAATGTGTTTACAGTGGGATCAGTAGCTGTTCTTCCTTTTTACACACTTATGGTCATAGCTCCCAAAGCAGAGATAGTATGAACTCTTTTGATTTTGGTTTTAATTTATATGTTGTTAGAATAGTTTTATAAAGTTATTTTTCAGAACAAGTTTCAGGGAAGGAGAAAAAAAAGCTATTTGGATCGTTGTTTAAGAAAAATGTATAAAATCTTGTTTGAAATAATTGTTCTTAAAATCAATTTAGAGGAAAAAGGGAAATAATTGAGAAGAGTCATGGAGATAGGGTTGTTTTGGTTTATATTATTTATATAGTTGTCATTACTGAAAACACATGTTCTACACTTTTTTTTTTAAACTTCACAAAACTAAAAATAACAAAACGGATTTTTTTTAAAAAAAAAAAATAGAACACGTTGCAATTTTTTAATTTTTCAAAACACTTCAATAAAAATTAATTATGAAACAAGTTTTTATTTTAAAAAGCAAACAAATTGTTTTGGAAAGTGAAAGGTAGTGACTTTAGCCGCGTACCTAAACGAAGTGGCCACGTTTATTGATTGGAAAAATGAGCAGCCCTCTCTCATGGATAGTTTGACTTGTTGTGCTTTTTATATTACTCCCTTTCATTTTTAATATAAGAATTAGATAATTAATTTATAAATATTATAAAATTAATTAATTATATTATTTATAATAAATGTGGGTTGGGTTTGTAAAATATGTTTTTTAAATTATGTGCATTATAATCATCAATTGATAGCAACTTTCTTACTATATGTAATCATTAGAGATTGCAAAAAAAATATTAATTTAGAAGGCAAAATGATTAAATTCTCATATTTAGTTCTAAAATAAACCGCCTCATACATTTTATAATTGGAAGTAGTATATGAAGACATTGAGCGCTTGTTTGGATTAGCGATAACAACTACTTTTTTAACGTGATTTACGATATACAAGGTAAATTTATGAGAAGAGTTTTGTTTCGACTTATATGAACGTATTTTTCGAATGTTTTCTCAACCAAGCCTTGATATAGATTGGGCTTTGTATATTTAGTTTTATTTTTTTGGTCAACACTTTGGATATTTATTTGCTGCATGAGATTCATAGTGTGAAAACGGGAAAAATGCAGACTAAAAAGTTAATGGAAAGTGGAATACCATATGTGTTGCTTGGGCTTCTCTATGCATATCTAGTCTGTCTTTCTTGGACCCCAGAAACCCTCAAACTCCTTTTTGCAAGCCAATACTTTTTACCTGAGGTGAGTCTTCTTGCCAATAATTAGTGATTCAATGATAAAAAAAAAAAAAAGGAAAAATTGCTCAAAAATATCCCATTACAGATTTTATTGCCAAAAAGTACGTGTAATTTGTTTAACCACTAGGGTGCAATTATCTTTAAACATATGTTGAAAGAAGAGTTGTACCTGCTTAAGGACTTGAGACCTTGGTATCTTATTATGAATTTTGCACGGAAAAATCACATCAAGGTTTCAACTAATAAACAAATAATATCAGAAAAGTCTTATAACTTGTTAATTGTAAATGAAAGAACCACTATTGATAAGTTATATGACTTTTCTAATATTAATTTTTTTTTAATTGGGATCTTAGTGTGATTTCTCATTTTACAATTGGGAATATTTCAGCAATTTTTCCTTAAAAAAAAAAGGTGTTCCATTTTTTACACGGCGCTTGTATTTTATGCTTTGTGATGCAGCTGAGTAGTATAGCAAAAATGTTCTCCAGTGACATCACTTTAGCCTCTGCTTGGATTCACTTGCTGCTTATAGACCTCTTCGCAGCCAGGTCCTTTTCTTCTTTACTTTTTCCCTTTGTCTTTTTTGATGATTCATTCTTTTTTCATTCTCATCCTTACATTATTACATTATTACAAATGAATCCAGGCAGGTTTTTCTTGATGGACTAAAGAATCAAATTGAGACTCGCCATTCGGTTTCTCTTTGCCTCTTCTGTTGCCCCATTGGTGTTCTTTCTCATTTCATCACCAAACAAATCACCAACTCTGCCATTAAAGAAACAACCAGGGAATCATAGTCGTCTTGTTCTTTCTTTCTTTTCCATCTATTTTTGTTTTAAAAGAACAAACCACAACAATTGGTACTTAAACAATTTAATTATAAGCTTAAAAATATGTTTACTCAGTTCTTGTGTGGATCATACCTAGTGGCACAATTACCACTTCACCCCAGTTTTGGCAATGCCTTATATTGCTAGAAACTCTTTTCAAAACCTCATGCTTTAAGTACCATTATGATTTGTGAGCAGCATTCGATGAAATTACAAGAACACAAATACTATGTATTCCAATGCAGGAATTCATTAATAAATGGGTTAAGGTGTCAATTTGTCCTGGAAGTTTTTACTGAGAAGTAATGATATGCTTCGTAAGTTTTTTTAAAGTTCAATGCTACCATTGAATTTTCAAAACGTAACAATGTTACCCGATACTATTAAAAATCAGTGTTGACTGTTAAAAAGATTGACATTAACTGTCAATTTTTTAATAGTAAAGGGTAATGTTGCTCTATTTTAATACTTTTGGGATAAATATGCATCTTAACCCTTCATAATTAGTCATTTAGAATAGATTTTTCATTCATATGAAAAGTTTGTTCTTCGTTTGACTTGGTCTCTCCACAACAATGCATAGTTGGAAAGCAACACACAAACTTATGATATAAACTTTATGGCTACTCACAAAAAGGTACACTTCACATGAAGAGACATTATTAATTCCCACGAAGCTTGATTCTTCTTGACATACTATTACTTTATAATAGTGGACAATCATGTACTTATACCATGGTTGTTGAACTCAGACCGGACCGGCCGGTTCGGCCCGGAAGCCGGCGAACCAGCGAATCAAGTATGTTCAATGCCCGGTCCGAGTTTTAATACCTTGACTTATACGCATCATTGGAGTTTCAAGTGAAGATAAATGCAAGTTTATCCCCTAACACTTTAGTGCATCTAAATTGGGGTAATGATAAATGGAAGCAAAGTTCCAAAACAAGTAAATTTAATTAGATCATACATACCTGGTTAGAACTTTGTATGTTGTATGTGTTATGGATCCATTCGGGGTAAATGACCGAAGATGTTTGCATCTTTTAACCCATTGTTGTGTGAGTGAACTCACTTCTCCTCTTCACCTATTTATTGGCACAATATTACAAGTTATTATATATAGTCTTGGACCATATGCAATTTGAAACTCTTCCTCTTACAAACCCACGCAATAACTCCAACAAATTAAAAACAAACATTTCAATTAACTCGTACATCCAACTTTTACAAATCTTGAATCATTTGAGCTGAACAAAACCATCGACGAATTTGAAGACCAACATCCAGCTTTTGCAATAGTTTAATATCAAATTTTCATATTTTAGGTATAGAATGTTGGAATAATCTAACAACAAAGATTCTAAATATATTGTATAAATGAGAGAGCAGTAGTAGAAGACTTGATGAAATACCTCTAACCATAGTGATTCAGCATATAGTATCTCACAACCTGGAAATTGTGGAGAATAAGAAAGAGTTAGAATTATAATATAATAAAATATGTTAGGGCTTCTTCTAACGGGAAGATGAGGCATAATAATAGTCTGGGAATAGCTGTCTTAGTAGGTTTTCCACGTTCAATGTACTACTCTAAGACCCAGCCTAAGTTATTTATAGCCTCCCATCAAGGCTTGTAACATCTTTATCGGTGAGACAGGTCACCCTAAACCAAATCTCTATCTAAATCACTTTGCGGGACGTAATCGGGAGATATTTTATCCAAAATATATTAAAATGATAATACAAAATAATCCGCTAATATTCAGAATAACTTCATAATATATATAATATTTATTTGATCAAAATAATCAACTAGTATATTCTTTATATGATCAAAGAATAAATATATATCTAGATATAATCTAAATAAACAAAGAGATAAACTATTATCAATTTAATAAAATATTTAATATTCTCCCACTTGGCCTGCAACCTAACGCCATTTGGTGAGTACAGTTCATTTAGGCAATACTATAGGAATCATAGCAATAAGTTCTCCTTAATCGAATATTACCTTTTATGCATCACAAGTAGTATCCTTACTTAATGGGTCAAAATTTGATGAATAAACCCAAAATATTTATTCGCTTTTAACTTAAATGTTTGCTAAAATCTCATAATTTAGGTATCAATATGTTTCAATTTTAAGTGCTAGATTTGCCAAGCAAATTAAGTGGACGGTCATCTTTAAAGAATTGTTTTTTTGAAAATCAGATTTGAACTGTTCATAAGGTCCGACAGTCTAGATCTGCATATATAACTAGAGCTGGGAATTCGAACCGAGCCCGTCGGGCCGGCCCGTTTAGGCTCGAGCCCGTCAAGGGCCGGGCTTATGATTTAGAGGCTGAAAATAGAAGCGGGCCTAAAAGGACCGGCCCTGTAGCCCTGTAGGGCCGGCCCTTTTAGGCCCGTTTAACTTTTTTTTTAAAAAAATGGGCACAAGGCAATGGGCAACAAGCATTGGTCAGAGAGTAGAGTTAACATAATCTAACCCTCATATCAGAAATGCTCTCACACTGACTCAAACCTCATTTGAAGCTTCTCTTCTTTGATTTTCTTTTTTTCTTTTTTTGCATGTATACGCCAAAATCCAAATCAGGTGTTATATTATTACTGACATTTGAAGCTTGTAGGCTTATTTGATTGTGACTGTGAACTCATTTAATTGGTTATGAACATTAATTACGGTTTGGACTTAAGTTTTAGTGTTTGTATTCTATTAAACTTGGATAATATTTATGTTTTAAATTAGTGTTGATGATATTTATGTTTTAAATTAGATATTTTAGTTTTTATAAGAATAAGAAATAAAAAAAGAATGGCAAAAAAAAAAAAGAAAAAAAGAAAAAATATAAACGGGCCTAAAGCCCGTCAAGCCGGCCCGCAGGCTTACCTTAAACGGGCCGGTCTGTTTAAGCCCGAGCCCGTCACGGGCTGGCCCATTTTCCCAGCACTATATATAACTCGCTTTGGATAGCGTTTTACTTTGCAGACGTCACTATCCCCCACCCAAGTCATAAGTTGATCAAATAACAGGTGTGGATATTACAAAATTAGTGGCGTATGTGTTGTTCCCTAAAATACAATTTCCATTTTCCTTTGTTTCTACTGGGAAATATGTTTTATTTTCTTCATATACTTATTTTATTTATTTATTTGTAAGGAAAAGTTTAATTTATTTTTTATTTTTTCCAGAAAATTTTAATTTTTATTTTCTTTTTACAATGCAAAAATTATTCCTTTTTAATGCACTTTTTAATCAAATAATTTTTAAAATATGCTTTTTATACTTTAATCTTCATTTTTAAATATATTTTTAAATTTCTCCCACACATCTCCTTTTTTTCGTTTTGCTTTCTCTGTTTTTTCGTTTTGCACACATCTCCTTTCCATGGTTCAATTTTAAGCCTTCTAAATTTGACAAGCAGTCATCATTAAAGAGCGGGTTTTTGAAAATCAGATTTGAACCGTTCGATCATATCCTACGGCCTACATCTGTCATTTATTTGGAGTCATTTTCTTTGCAAAGTTGACTTTAACTCATGTTTCGCGGGAAAAAGGAAAAAACATGCTTATAAGTAGATCAAATAACATTGTAAGCCAGTAAGTGAGTTAGAGACCAAACCATATTCTTTCATAAGAACAAGAATAAAAAATTACAATAAATATTTTAATAAAAATATATTTTTTTTTTAATTAGAGACAAAATTATATTGCTATTTACTTCTTATAAAAACAAGTGACTAAATGAGTGAAAAAATTGTGGTGACAGGTGGCAGTGGAGAGAAATTAAATCAGGGGTATAAAAATGTATCAAGAAAAAGGATTGGTGGGGAAAGGAGAGGAGGGCCCACGCATGACATGACATCCACGCACCCTGGCCCCAATTCATTAATGCAGCTGCCTTCCTTGTCCGCAAACATGACGTTTTTTTTGGGGTACGGCATGACCGGGTTCGAAACCGGGTTAAGGGAGGAAGTGCTTAACAGCTTAAGAGTAGCACTTCAATGACCACTGCGTCTAGTGGCGCCGGTTAAACATGAACATTTTTTTTTGTTTTGGTCAAGTCAAACGTTTTTTGATAATAGCTCTTTGCACTTTTTGGGGTTTGTCACAGCAAAAATTAAGGTAATCAAACCAGGATCGGTCACTGAATTGGTCGGGTATTAGGTTAAGGATTAGTGGGTTGGAGTTAAACTGGTAAAAAATGAAAGATTTTAAGATTATTAATATGAAATTTTAAAGAAAAAATTAAAAAAAATATTTTTCTTTTAAAATAAAAAACTCAGACCGGACTGAGTCACTAAATCGGACCGGTCTACTATCCGGTTCGACGGTTTTCGGCCCGGATCGGCCGGTTCAGTCCAAGTTTGAGAACATTGGCAAAAACAGATTTGAACCAGATTGATTTGAATACGAGGTATTCCGTAAAACCAGACAGAACTAGCTTGAATACCAGGAATAATGAATTCCAGGCATATGGGGCAAAACGGTAAAACCAGATTGAACCAGACTGAAATGATATGGAAAAATACCAGGAAAAGATAGCCTGCTAAGCAGAGCAGCGTGGGCGAGAAAGTTTGATCCGTCAGATATAATCAAACGGTCTAAATATGATCTTTAATGAAAAGAGTTTTTTGAAAATCAGATTGGACAGTCAAGATTAAATATGACGGTCTATGCCCAACTCTACGTAGCAGGCTTTATTTTCTTGGGTTATTGTTGGAACCGCAAAGTTTGACATTGCCTACGACTACAAGATTCCTCGGACTGGACCCAGATCCATGCATAAAAGCGAAAAATCTCTCTGAAACATGCTTATTTGCAGTAGATCAAACAACATTGTAAGCCAGTGGTCACAGCACCATCTATTATATGTAGCTTAACGTTGTGAGTTAGAGACCAAACCATATTCTTCGTCTCTCTTTTTGCTGGATCTGCCAGGAAAGGAACAACCGTATCAAAGTCATCATGTCTTCACTCGCGTAAGTCTTCAAACTTTCTTATTCAATTGATTTTCATGCATACATTCTCCATCAAATATTTCCCCTTCATGAAAAAAGTTTCTGGATCTCGTGTCTCACTGATCGGTTTTGGTGTCAAGTTCATGATCTTGTCACTTAATTTATAGCTTTGTATAACGGCTCTGGGTTCCTCCCAATTGCTTGGCTTTCTTGAGGATCAAACAATTTGCTTATATTTTTCAAAAAGCAACGCATAGTAACTGTAAGACTGTAACTGTAATTCGAATCTTTGCTTCGCTTCCCAAGTCCTCGATGACACCTACTATCCATGGGCAATCTCTCAACACTCAGCAAGTTACCAAGATAGTAAGAGGTCTCAATTATTCAGATTTAATATATTATTAAAATATTATTTTTATAATAATATTTTAATAATATATTAAATTTAGACTGTTGATATCTTAATCCGTTCCGATAAGATCATCTTTTTCTTTTGAAGATAATGACGGAGCTGAGTTCGCCAGAAAGACACCGACGTGGCCGTCGATGGATTCTGCTCCACCGGTTTCGGCACTTGATCACAGTACCTTGGTACGTGCTTCTTATGGCTGCCTACGTGGCTGTCGATGGGCTTTGTTCGAGCAGGTGCGGCACTCACGGTACCCATATCAGAGTTTGCCGAGGCGGATGATGGGGCGATATTATTTTCTCTCTCGAGATAATTTAAACGATGCAGGAAAAGTTTCTCGGAGGTGAAGGAGGAAATTCTCCCTTGTTCTTTTGGCTAATAAATAATAATACTTTGAGCAAAAATAAATAAATAATAATACACACTACTACCGTGGGCCACTGATCTGCTTTTAACGCCGTTTACTTCTGGTCTATGTCCTCGAAGGCTTAAAGCCTTAAACCATTTACCAGAAGGCCAGAACTGTAAGGAGTAACGCTGCTCACGGAGGTTTTTATAAGGACCGTTTTTTTTTTTTTTTTTTAAAAACATAATTACAGATAAAATTGTAAGGACTTCCGTATTAGTTTTCCTTTTAATTTAAGCTTTGCATCTCCTCTAGTTTCTCTTATAGCCCATTTGGTTTGATTTCATGGGAAAGAATTACATGTAATTCTGATGTAACAGATCGATTACAGTATTTGGTTGGTTTTATACAATGTAAAGATGATTACACTGCTATAACTGATGAATAAGGATGCAGGTTAATCAAGTGAAAAAGACACTATTGTCATTATAATTTTTTAATTTGACCAAAATGCCCACCTATAAATGCTGTTAAATATTAAATAATTACCACCATTAAATATTTTAAAAAATTAATTAATTATATAAATATATAAAAAATATTTCCCACTAAAAATATTTAAAAATTATATTCCACATTAAAAATATTAAAATATCTTATTAAATAATATTCCCACCATTCATTAAAAAATTACCATGAACCCCTTCATAATATTTCCACCATTAAATATTAAAAAATTATTATCAACTCAACATATACACTACACAAATTGCAAAAAAATTAATTTCAACCCAACACGTACATTATACATATATATGTGTAGATAGGGGTTATTTTGTCTCTTACTATATTATTCCCATATATTCTCATTTTCGATGTAATGCAATCAAACATTTTTATGTATATGCATCTTCTTTCCTTAATGGCTAACCAAACAAATTTACCTAATTATCATTACATTCCACTCTATTACATTACATTATATTCTATTATATTACCTCTGATTTCGTGAAACAAATAGACCCTTAAACTTAGGCATGAGGATTGCCACAGCACAAAAGGATTGATACACAGCTTTAACCAAATGCTACCTATTTAACCATTTCACTGTTTGGTGGAAGGAAAATATGATAGAGAGAATAGAAAACTTCTAAAACTAGTAAAAAATTTTACAACTATTATGAGTCTCACTTTTAGGGTGTGTTTTTATTAGCTTTTGGAGAATAGATTCTGGAGAGAATAGCTTTTGGAGAATAGATTATAGGAAAATAGATTATGGGAAAAAGTGATTTTGATAAAATGAAAGTGTTTGGATGATTTTATCAGAATAGCTTTTTTCATGGTCAAATGACTAAAAATGACATTAACTTTTATGATAATTACATATAAAGGATAAGATTATATTTTAAGTATTATTTGACATTAAATTGCATAATAATTACAATAAATGAAATAAATTTGTCAAAAATTTTTTAAATTATAACATTTGTCAATTATGTAATATAAAAAAATAGATGCAAAAATTATAAAATTATAACATTAGTCAATTATGTAGTAAATTACAAAATTAGATCAAACGTACATATTGAAGGCGTACACTATATTAATTTTCATCTCCTTTCACAACCTGGGTTATCTCTTGCCAAACCCACTGTATTATTCTTCATTAAATTCTTTGGAATGGTTTTGATTTTTGCAAGTGTGTTCGTGTCTTTAATTTCTGTTTTTTTACCACTCCTACCTAGTCTCTAAAGATATATATATATTATTATTCTTCATTAAATTCTTTGGAATAGTTTTGATTTTTGCAAGTGTGTCCGTGTCTTTAATTTCTGTTTTTTTACCACTCCTGCCTAGTCTCTAAAGATATATATACATATATATATTATTCTTCATTAAATTCTTTGGAATGGTTTTGATTTTTGCAAGTGTGTCCGTGTCTTTAATTTCTGTTTTTTTACCACTCCTGCCTAGTCTCTAAAGATATATATATATATATATATATATATTATTATAAAAGTATATTAAAAAATTGCTAAAATAAGAAATCTTTTCTACAAAACACCAAAGTACAAATTCCGAGTAAATCTTTTCTACATTCACATGACTAATGCTCTTGCGTATAATAAATGATTTGATCTCTTATTGAATCACGAAGAGAAGCCATGTCAGATGAAGATACAAGTAATGAAGGTATTGTTGAAGAATCTATAGCGTCAGGGCCATCGACATCAAACAAACTATCCTCTCGTTCATGGTGGTGGAAGTCAGGATCAGAAATAGAAGTTCTTCTGATGAAATTGTGTATGGCCATCGTCGCGCAAACAATTTTAACCTGTGTGGGAAAACTATAGCTACGCATTGTCTGTAAGATTGCGAACTTGTTCTTCCAAACCCCAAATGTTCTTTCTATTGTGCACCTGAGACTTGAATGCAAGTAATTGAAACTTTCATTGTCATTTTCAAGCCTAGATGACCTCCGAAAGTCAAGGAGATGGTAACGCTCGCGTCTGTATGGACCCAGATATCCAGTTGGGGTAGGGTAGCCGGCATCCACCAAATAATATTTATCTGCATGAAAGAATAAGTTTAATGCCAATACATTTTGTGTGATTTAAAATAATTACATTGTACAAAAATATAAGAATACCTGTAGGCGGATGTGGAAAATTCATTGACGGAGTTGTCAGGGCATGATGAAATATGCGAGAATCATGTGTCGTACCTTCCTATCCAGCCAGTACAAAGATAAAACACATGTCCCAATCACAAACAACCATCACATTTTGCGATGGAAATCCTTTTCTTCCAATATATTTTGTTTTGTCCCTTGCTTTGACCTTATATGGAATGTGTGTGCCATCAATTGCACCAATAGCATTTTTAAAAAAAGGCCAGTATCTATTACTTTGGCTTATCTTACTGTGAACGCTCTGAAATATAGGATCCAGCGGTTTGATGTTAGACATTGCTAGACTACAACATGCCTGTAAGACGGCATGCATCGCCCTATGAATTGTATCTCCAGAGCACATAAATCTTTCTTGTACCAGTATACTCGATGCCGCATGTCTAACTGTGTGTAAAAAAATCGCCACCATTTCATGTATACCCATATTTCGAGTTTCCCTCAGACCATGTCGTTGCATTTCAAAGCAGAATTCATGAAAGACATTCAGTTCCATTCTAAACATGTCATAACAACGGGTAGAATTGCCGCGTAACACATCACGCACCCATACGTCACCTGTAAACTCACTGGTGTGCCGCGGTTGTTTACATAAAAATTGCTGAGCATATGCACCAACATATGCGGCCACTTTTCGGATTCTCTGTAATCGCCGTTTTCTATTCTTTGCAATAAATTTCATAGTATTCTCCATATCTACCTTTACCTGTACACACATACATTAACTTATATAAAACAAAAATGACCACAAGTATACATTAATAAGATGCACACACATGTCATTGATGAAGAAATAACATTACATTACATATAAAGTGACTTGATCAATAGAAACGTAAATATAACAGTCATTAAGCACATAGCAACAACGTTCTTAATACACATCAATAGTGTCTATAGCATTCATGCCTAAGAAACTTAACAAGTGTATCCTTCATTGCCACGTACATTTCCCTTGCAGCTGAATCCCTCATAAGGAGGTGTGCACAGCGCATATAGAAGTCTTCATCATTGGTTATTTCAGTGACTTGATTCAGATGATTCATGACTCCCGATATTGAAAACTCATTCACCCGGGCTTTTGCAGCCATCCTTGCTGCACGGGCCTCTGCTTCCATCCTTCCTGCAAGTTCCAAATCAATGTCAGTGGCATCAGCTATCCTAGTCAGGGCGTCGGGAATTTTACTCGATGTAGGCCCTTTCTTTTTCATTGAGGCACCCCTCTTCCTCACCCCCAGTGAGTTTGTCGGTCTAGCACCACTACTTGTTTTCTCTCCACCACTTATTCCCTTTCCTCTGTCATTATTCCCTCCACTGCCTCCACTGGTGTTATTGAAATTGTTTGAATTGAACTCCCCACTCAATCCATTCGTTGTCCCTAACACCTCATCACTGTCTCCTGACCCTTCTTGTATTTCGACATCAGGGGTGGTCTCGGTAGGGTTTGGGAGAGACATGGAGGAAGGTGCCCAATTATTTGTTCCCGTGGCCGCCACAGATGAAAACAGGCGGGTTAATTCCTCTGGGAATTGGAGGCCATTATTTCTGAATTTATCGTAACCGGGAACTTCCTGTACGTGAATCACCAAATTCATTACACAAGTTCATAAAAGCACGATGTTATGGAAATAAAAATGGCTGTTCGCATAAGTGAATCACTAACCAATAGCTTCTTCTCCCACCAATCATCATCAGCAACAATAGTCTTCTTCTGATCGTCCCATCCAACTCCAGTTTCATTTAACAACCGATCCCACAGTTGCCACTCCTTTTGAAGGGCATCATATTTGTTTTTGAACTGCCCCTTGTCGTATAATCTACCTGTCCTTGCAATAAAGCCTTCAGATATCTCTTTCCACCCCTTCTTTTCGAAGCTAGTGCTTTTTCTTGTTCCTTTCTCAACTTGTTCTATGCACAAGTCAATGAAAATTTTCGTGCTCTTTACATCCCAGGATGCTTTCACCTTACTCATTATGCTGCTAAGTTGACAATTAATACATGAAATGGACAAAGAAGCAAAAATAGTAAAGCAAAAAAAATAAAGCCTTGCTTGCTTAAAGACTCAATCAGGAAGCTAGACCAAGAGGCAACTATCTCAATGGCCAATGAGGGAATAAGGGAAAAAACAATTTCATACCCACATTCAAAAAAATCTCAATGGAATTAAGCAAGGTGTAATGTTGAGGGTTTTGACTTCAAAATTACTGCATTATTTGACTAACTAAATCAGACGATCAAATAATTCCTAATTCTCTCCTCTCTATAAGCAATCATGTAACATTAATACAAATATGAACTTTACCTGCATCATTTGCTTACAGAAACTATAAGTTTGTAAAATAAAACCTATAATAAGTAAAAGCAGCAGCATTTGTCTCAAATAAAATATAAAGAAAGAAAGATGGGAGAGGGGTGTCGAAAACAATTAGCAGATACTTATCAGGACATGAAATATAAAAGCACAAAATTGTGCAACAAAATCACAAGTTTAAGTTTCTTGTGTCAATCCCTAATATGAGTATCATTTTTATATTCAAGGATATACATCCTTTTCAATAGTTCACAAGCTTGCAAAAAATATAAGTTACAAAAATTTTATGAGCCCCAGCAAATTCCTATATTACTGTGTCCCTATTATTCAAGGAAAGGAAACAAGCAATGAGATCTTTCAATTCCCGCAACGTACAAATCACCATTGTTCAAATCACCATAGTTTAAAGTGGAATTCAAGATATAAGGAATTACGCAGAAGAGAATATTTTAATCAGCAAAAGACTATCTATGACTATTACCTACAAAAACGGAAACTTTATAAACTATAGCCTGCAATTTCCAATGGTAGGTGGGTAGCTTATAACATTCTTCCATTGTTCAAACATTTGCATTTCAAAAATATAAAATGAGGAAAATTACTTTCTTGTAATAATGTTAGCTTTGTGCTCAACATATAAGAAGCCAATTACTTCCGTGGTTTCCATCAAATTCAAAAATTATTTCTCAGAGAATTCAACAAAAAACTAATGTTGCAAGAAGGGAAAGAGAAAACAGAAGTTATAGCATTGCTTTTACTATTGCCAGGTTCCTCATAGCAGACTTACAACCATTTGTATTTGTAAAGTATAAGAAAGTAAATTACACTGTTTGTCTTCAGAGTTAGTTTTTTTTTGGGCCAAACTCTTCAGAGTTAGTTAAATACACCTAACACCCCATTATTTTGAAACTATCATTCAGCTCACCTTACATTTGACATATATCACAGAAACCTTCATTGCAAACTATTTTCTGCCAATAAAGGTAACTTTTTTCTTAACATCCTTTTGGCTCCATGCCCTTCCTCCTGTTTTCCCTCCAACACAATTTTTTGTTCCCATATTTCTGAGCCTCCCTCATAACAATAAAAACTCACATTATGGAGTTGAGGCATTGAAGAGAAGAAATAAACACTATCTATTTGTAAATTTTCCCCTACAAGACAGTATCAAACTATCAATTATTGAATAGTATACAAAGTACACCGGGATCACTGGTATCTGTCTGTCATTAACAACAATTCTAGAGGCTCTAACTAATTCCTAGTGCCATTAGAAGTTTGGACAGGTCTTTAGGAGCTAATAACATCATCTAGACGTAAGGTACTGCGAATTCCTCCATCAACTACCATATGCAAGAAATAAAATGAATCGTGACACTTTGAGTAGCATACTTCCATGGAAAACCTTTAAGAATATGTGAAGTCATAAAATAACTCATAACATAGCTAATCAGAAGCTGATCAACCTATTAGAGCATTGAGTTCCAGTCCTTCGTTCTAATACAGAAGCTACAGACTACCAATTGCTCACACCAAAACCAAAACCAGAGCATCATCACCACAAATCTATAGCGTCAGCACCATAAGCATAGAACAACACCATAACCACAGCACCATAAGCACAGAACAGAAGCAAACCACAGATGTAGAGGAAAATGACACACAAACGAAACTATGAGCTACCACCACAAATCAGATATGCACATGCGTACCTGGAGTCGAACCTCAGAACCACCACAGACAGAGGAATCTGCACCGAAGTCGCCGGCTAGATCTGGATAGCCAAACCTCACAAGTCGTAGGCAAGATTTCTCAAGCGATTTTCCATTGATTTTGCAAGCGATTTTCCGTCAACACACCGAAAATATGTTCACCGCGAGAGAAGGGAATGTGTTTCAGATTGAAGCCGCGAAGCGAAGCTTTTCTGATCTGAAAGAGAATGGGAACGACAAGGTGCAGCTGGGATCTGTTGACGGCCGAAATTCGAAGACGAGAACGCCGACCGGTAAGGGAAATGGAGGAGAATGCCGATCGAGAAAATTTCGAAGACGAGAATGAAGGTCGATGCGAAACGGAAAGAGAAAAGGAAAAGAGGGAAGAGAAAAGTACAGGGTCAGTGATAATTATTAGTCCCAACGGTAATAATTTGAGTTCAAAAGTGAAGAAAAACAGCTTCTGATGATAATAGCTTTTTTTTGATGAAAAATGGGATTTTCATGAAAAACGGGATTATTTGATTTTTTGGTATGTTCGGCTACCTACACCCTAAAACCTTGGTTTTAGCTAATAATCGCTTTTTTTATCATCTGCCGAACACACGCTTAGTATATTTTTTTCTCTAATTCTTGTCTGGTAAGAATTTCAGGTATACTTAGAATTTGATTAACTTGCTAAAATACCCACTTGAAACCAAAACACCAATGCGGACTTCGATTACGTTGCATAACAAATACACCAAAAAGAAAAAAAGATGAGAACATGTGTGTGTGTGTGTAAGAAAACTTTTTTTAGGGGGAGGAGAACATTATTATGTATGTGTTATTATATAGATCACATACTCTTTCTATCCCACATCTTATGTATAACTTACATACAGTCACGTAAAAATAGATGTAACTCTTAAACATTTTAACCACTTTATATTTATAAACCAGCCCCAATTTACATTGTGTTTAAACCCTAATCCATTGACAATGAATTAGGTATATTACAACCCCATAAAAACAAAGCATTAATTTCTCCCAATCCGGGCCATTTGATCCTTTGTTTGGTGTTGCTTCTAATTAGTTTGATGGATGTGCAGGTCAATTCCTTGGGCTCCCATGTTCGGAATTCTGATTCCAATGACATTGGTGATTGTTCAAATGCACTTCTACAATTCATCACCTTTGGACGAACACCCTGAAAGCGTATGGATTTGCATTATAGCCTTACTTGTCTGTTGCTTGGCAACTGAATACCATCGGAGACTTCAGAGTCACTCCCCAACTGCTACTACTTTCTGCGGTAAGCTAACTTTTGCCTCAGGAAGTTTGGCTTATGCTGCACTAATATCATTGTTGTTTCATCGCCCTCTCGAATTACTTGTCTTCATTGGCTGGTTCATGGTGCTGCTCATGTACTTTAACCATGAGAAAATAGCAAGAATAGGTGGCAATATGATTTCATATATGTCTGGCCTGTGGAGTAGCAGAGTCTCAAGTTTGTATGAGCTATGGCGGATAACCCAAAACGGCAATGTCGCAGCAATCAACCGGCCACCAGTTTAGACTTTAATCAAAACATTATATTTATCGATATGGTGATGATATTGTCGGAAGGTGCTTCGGAGACGCTAATCTAAATAAGCACCAAGTCTTAAAATCTGCTATGAACTTATCATTTGCAACACAGTGAGTTGGGTTCTTGGTGAACATTATATTTGTAATATGATGATGATGATGTTGTGGGATAATGTGATGTTACTTTATTATACTCTCTTTTTGCTATGCTCTGTTTAATATTTAGTAATCACATTCTCCACAATATAATACCTCTTCTTTTTCTATGCACCTAACCGTAGTTAATAATTAAGTTTGACTATTAAATATTTTCTTTGACCAAAATACCCCTCTTTTAACAAATGAATCAACATTCATATTTGCCTAAAAATAATTTTTATGCAAACAAAAAATAATTCTAATACATATATGTTCACAAATTTCAATATATTATAAAATTTATTAGTTTTTATAATATTACAAAAAATAAAACCCTTAAAATTTTTATCATATTTATTGAAACTTATTTATTTAGTATTTTCTTAAATGACTAAAAACAGATTTTTTTTCTTGCTTTTTCCTTTTTTTTTTTTTTTTTGCAATGACATCATGATTAAAACCATATTTGAAATGCATATTTTTATTTACCATATATTATTAATAATGTAAATTTGAGATATTATAGAACTTTATTTATTTAAAATTTTAATTTTTTAAATACATTTTTTGCACAAAATTTATAAACACCTTTATTTAAGTAGGCATCTACTAAAGAATTAATCATATTTTTAATTAAGTTTTCTATGTTTGCATTAATTAAATTAATTAAGTCTTTATCTCAATCTGAAAAAAAAATAACAGATAATTATTTGCAAAACTAAAAAATAAATTAAGAAAAAGAAAAACACTCTTAAATCACTTAAACAATTTTAGCCAAAACTAGGGAGTTAGTAATGATGAAGGGTAAATTAGTAAATAAAATTTATTTTAATATTAAATTTAATTAAAAAATAAAAATCATTAACGGAATTAACAGTTTGGACTCAAATTTATATTTTCAAAATAGAGAGAAAGTATGTGTAATTAAAGAAAAATGTAAGAGAGATTAGAGTATTTCACTTTATATTTTAACATATTTAATAAAAGGAATTAATATGAGGTCTCAATGAAGACACTTAATTAGCAAGAAATCTCAATTACAAATGAAGACCAACAAATATGTAATACTCTTTCTTGTTTTTTATTTAGAACATATTTGGAGAGTTGATGTTGATTTTAAATATAAGACATTGGTTTTATATTAGTCATTTTTTTCTCTCATTTATCCCTATTAATGCTCCTTCAACAATAATCAAGAAAGAGAATGTACGAGAGTATTAAGGAAGATGAGTATGGTATTTTAGAAAATACATGTTATATTAAGGAATTTAAATAACTTTCTTAATATGATCAAATTAGGTAACTATGTTTTATATTAAGGACCGGAGGGAGTAACAAGTTTTAAAGTAAGAAATGACAACACCGCACTTAATCCTAATTACTACTTCGGTCGTAAATATAAAATCTAATTGACTTTTTTTTAGAGATTAAGGAAACTAATTAAATTACTTTAAAGTATTTATATTTATATATTTTTCTTTAAACTAATTTATCTTACTTATAAATTAATATATATTATAATGATACATAACATATGATATGATTAAATAACTTATTTAGCTTTCTTGATTTTTTCAAAAAAAAAAACTAAATATTATATTTAGGACGCAATATTTCTCCTGACTTCATAGGCATAGTTTGATATGTGGCATTGAATTTTAAGGGATTGGGATTGGGGTTGGTATTGGGAATGAGATTGGGATTGAAGATTGGATGGATGTTTTAAAATTACGTTTTGGTATGACATGGATTAAAAAATAAAAGTGAGACCCAAATCTAACAAATATTAGGCAAAAGGTGAAGGTGAGAGGTTCGTCGGTGGTAATACTTGCGTTGAAGAAGATCCTTTTCATTGGAGACGTAGAAGGAGATCGAAGATGACGGAGATTGGCGAGAAGACGAGTATTGAGAGGTGAGAGAGATTTAACCGCAATGTGAGAAATAAGATGAGGTATCTCAGTATACAAATTATTATAGATAGGGACAATTTTGTCTAAAATTTTTCAATCCTAGCATTGCTTCACCAATACTACGGGCGAGATGGCTTTACATCAATTTCACTTTCGTGGTACTCCTAATCTTAAATTATCTTCAGTCCCTCATACCAAATAGCACAATTGGCCTAATCCCCGATTCAATCCTAATCCCTACCTCTCAGTACTTCATACCAAATACCAAATAGGGCCATAGTAATTTACATGGCGCTTGTATTTTATGCTTTGTGATGCAGCTGAGTAGTATGGCAACAATGTTCTCCAGTGACATCACTTTAGCCTCTGCTTGGATTCACTTGCTGCCTATAGACCTCTTCGCAGCCAGGTCCTTTTCTTCTTACTATTTCGCTTTGTCTTTTTGATGATTCATTCTTTTTTCATTCTCATCCTTATATTATTACATTATTACAAATGAATCCAGGCAGGTTTTTCTTGATGGACTAAAGAATCAAATTGAGACTCGCCATTCAATTTCTCTTTGCCTCTTCTGTTGCCCCATTGGTGTTCTTTCTCATTTCATCACCAAACAAATCACCAACTATGCCATTAAAGAAACAACCAGGGAATCATAGTCGTCTTGTTCTTTCTTTCTTTTCCATCTATTTTTGTTTTAAAAGAACAAACCAGTACAATTGGTACTTAAACAATTTAATTATAAGCTTAAAAATATGTTTACTCAGTTCTTGTGTGGATCATATTTAGTGGCACAATTACCACTTCACCCCAGTTTTGGCAATGCCTTATATTGCTAGAAACTCTTTTCAAAACCTCATGCTTTAAGTACCATTATGATTTGTGAGCAGCATTTGATGAAATTACAAAACACAAATACTATGTATTCCAATGCAGGAATTCATTAATAAATGGGTTAAGGTATCAATTTGTCCTGGAAGTTTTTACTGAGAAGTAATAATATGCTCTGTAAGTTTTTTTAAAGTTCAATGCTACCATTGAATTTTCAAACACTACTACAAAAAGGGTAAAAGGTGGCGCACATTTTGTGGCACTTCTTTAAACAAGTGCCACAGCTTCTCTTTTTTTTTTTACCTCTATAATTTTTTTTTTAATTTTGGGTACCAGCTGTGGCGCCTAATAGATTAAGTGACACAATTGAGGAGGCCTAGTGTGGCGCCTGCCTACGCAGGCGCCACACTTAGGGCCTTGAAAGCAGCTGTGGCGCCTAACCCACCAAGCGCCACAGCTGCAGCATTATTTATTTATTTATTTTTTAAATGGACATGTGTGGCGCCTAAATAAATAGGCGCCACACATGTCCATTTCAAGATCAGCTGTGGCGCCTAATGCTTAGGCGCCACAGCTGATCAAAAGGCAATGTGTGGCGCCTAATTATTTAGGCGCCACACTTGCCCATTTTCAAAAAAAAAAAATTCAAATTTTTAGTGTATCTCTTAATTATTTCATTTCCCGCGTAGTGGTCCTGTGTCCGCCCCCCATTCCTTTTCTTTTTGACTACTACTCCACTTTAATTATTTAACTACTCTCTCCTCCATTAAACTACTTTCCCTTTCTCATCTTCTTAGTGGATCCGTCGGCCCCCTCCCTCCATTTCCTCTCATCTTCACACTAAAAAACGCAACACACCCACACGCTCACTCGTCACTCAAGCTAGCATCACCAATGTGGTCTCCCACTCCCTACGCTGGTCAATTAATAGATTTGTAAGAAGAAGATTATTTCATTCTAGCTTGCTTTGTTTAAATTTTTTTTTAGTCAAGATAAACCGTAATATAACGTTTGCCTTTTTGTTCCTAATTTAATAGGAAAGAATGAAAACCTAGTTTGTTTCGTTTTCCTTTTTGCTTTGTTTAAATTTTTTTGCTGTCAAGCTTGCGTTTTTTAATAATATTTTAATTTACTTAATTAGTTGTTGATGTACTGTGTTCACATATCAAGTTCTTGTATTGTGATATTTTTTATGTTAGCTTTAGAGAGTATTAATGTAAGAACATTATTGTTGGGGAACTTGAATTTTAAATGTGAAAATTATATATATATATATATAATAGGTTTAAATATAAAATAGAAAGATTGACAATTTGTGGAGATGATAAACACGAAAGCCACTCATTTTATATAAAACTTCACAATCAGGAAGCATAAAAAAGGGTCACAGGAAAAAAAAAGAAGAAGAAGAAGAAGAAGAAAAAGAAAAAAAAGGGACCTGCTGTGGCGCTTGTTTGAGGAAGTGCCACAGGAGGGGGGCCTCCTGTGGCGCTTGCGTCAGCAAGCGCCACAGTAGGACCCCCCTACTGTGAGCAAGCGCCACAGGAGGCCCCGCTCCTGTGGCACTTCCTCAAACAAGCGCCACAGGAGGGTATTTTTTTTAAAAAAAAATTTAAAATGTTGTGGCGCTTCCAAGCGCCACAACTTTTTTTAGTGGCATCAAGATATGTGGCACTTCTTTAGCGCCACAGTTAATGCAATTATAAGCGCCACATTATTACTTTTTTGTAGTAGTGAAAATGTAATAATGTTGCCCGATACTATTAAAAATCAGTGTTAACTGTTAAAAAGATTGACATTAATTGTCAACTTTTTAATAGTAAAGGGCAATATTGCTCTATTTTAATACTTTCGGGACAAATATGCATCTTAACCCTTCATAATTTGTCATTTAGAATGGATTTTTCATTCATCTGAAGAGTTTGTTCTTCGTTTGACTTGGTCTCTCCACAACAATGCACAGTAGGAGAGCAACACACAAACTTACAGTATAAACTTTATGGCTACTCACAAAAAGGTACACTTCACGTGAAGAGACATTATTAATTCCCACGAAGCTTGATTCTTCTTGACATACTATTACTGTATAATAGTGGACAATCATGTACTTATACACATCATTGGGGTTTCAAGTGAAGATAAATGCAAGTTTATCCCCTAACACTTTAGTGCATCTAAATTGGAGTAATGATAAAGGGAAGCAAAGTTCCAAAACAAGTAAATTTAATTAGATCATACATACCTGGTTAGAACTTTGTATGTTGTATGTGTTGTGGATCCATTTGGGGGAAATGACTGGACTTCAACTATGTTTGCTTCTTGTGACCCATTGTCATGTGACCGAACCCACTCCTCCTCTTCACCTATTTATTGGCACAAGATTACGAGTTATGATATATAGTCTTGGGCCATATGCAATTTGAAACTCTTCCTCTTACAAACCCACACAATAACTCCAACAAATTAAAAACAAACTTTTCAATTAACTCGTACATCCAACTTTTACAAATCTTGAATCATTTGAGCTAAATGAAACCATCTATGAATTTGAAGACTAACATCCAGCTTTTGAAACAATTTAATATCAAATTTTCATATTTTAGGTATGGAAACCCACATTTAAAAGCAATTTAGACCCTGAGCAAAAGTATACATGTAGCTAAACAAAAGCAATATAGAGATATACTAGGAAATACTCCCTCCGTCCCTAAGTATAAGTTTTAAATAATTATTTTTTGTTTATCAAGAAAGTAGTTAAAAACAATGAGTATATAAGTAATATATATATATATATATATATATTCTCCAAATATGCCCTCCTTGGGAAATATAAATCTTATCCACCTTCTTAATTAATGCAATTCAGGCACACTCATTAGTCAAGAAGTATGCAATAAATGTATATAATCAACAAGGGTAAAATTGGAAAAAATAATATATGTTGAAACAAAACTGAAACAAAGCTTATATTTTGGAACAGACCTACTCTCAAATTTAAAGATTATATTTAGAGACAGATGGAGTAACATAGTTGAGAAGAAGGAAACTAAATATTGAGCTTTCTAACTAACTGGAAACAAAATTAAATAGAACAGAAAAATGATCATTGAAGCAACACATAACCATATGCAAACTGATACTGGAAATAACTTGTAGTATGCAAAATTCCCATCTTTTATAAAACCCCTTGTAATAGCTTCCTACAATACAAAAGTGAAAATGAAGCTTCCGTTTGCATATTAATTCAACAATTTATAGCACAAAATCTATCATAGAAAGAGACAGATAGAATAAAAGTACCAGCAACAAGTTGTTGAGGAGCTGGGGCTTCACCATAGACGGCTAGAAGCCTTTTGAGATGAACTAATGCAGAATCAGTTTCTTCAGAGAAAAGCTGTTGTTCCCAATCCCACATGGTTTTTGTCATGGCATTATTGGATTTGATAAGATTTTCCTGCTTGGCTTCTACAGCCTCAATGAACTTTTGATTTCAATTTGAGTGAATTTGAAATCAATCAAATCATAATCACCTAATAGACATTTGGAGGATATAAAAATAATTATGCACGAGGTGTAAATGTTTTTCCTTTCATATGTAAAACCAAATTCGTACATCATTTTACATTGATAATCAAATTAATTTCATTTAACTTTTAACATCAATGTCACTTATTTATTGCTCTATCAACATATTTTGATAATCATACTATCTAACATTATGTCTCAGCATATACTATTATCGTAATTAACACTTTTAGGTACAATACTCCCTCATGCAATGCACGGAGAGATATAACTTATTGTACTTAAAAGCTCACAAGCAATAATTATAAGAAAAATATAACTTAAAAGGAGATTTGGTGTACCGGGGCGAATCCATGTTCGGATCCGGGTCAAAGCTCCAATGCTCCATACTTGTGCCCACACAATTATTAGACTACTAAAGCCTAATTGTGATTTGCACAGCAGATCACTAGAACCAGAAAGATGGTAGGAGAGAAGAGAATTGCCAGAAAACTCAATGGCGGGGTGAATTGCAATTGAGGAGGCACACCCTATTTATAGTGGTTTATGGAGGCCACTAATTAGGAAACATGTGCACACCTTCTTGCCCTCCAAGACAGCAATTAATTGATTCTCAATTAATTCCTTAATTATGGTGATTTGTTCCTTAATTAACAAATCCATAATTATTACTGAATTATTCCCCAATCTGCATTTTATGCTGATTTTATTCTTATTTGATTAAGCTACTTATTTCCTAATCAAATAGTCTGGCCCATCAAGGGCGGACTTGGACCCAAAGTCCAACATCTTCTACTCGCACTTGATGGCCTCCCATTGTGCGTGCATTACTCTTTCTTGTTTCATACTTGGCGTCTGCAGTGACTGCGTGGGCAAAAACGTCTTTAAGATTTTGGTGCTTGTGATACTAGAAATCCTTCATATAGGATCAGCATCCAAGGACACCCTTTATATATAACCGTAAGCTATATATTCATTGCCTCATATACCCCAGATTCTCCCATACATATTACTCATGGCATATCTAATCCCTCTTGAGTTAATATATTGACTAACTCAGATTGCCTTCTACGCACATAGTATTTGCACTTACTAGCTACACATAGAGCTAGTAAGGGGTCGACTACAGATACTAGCACATCTTATGTATCTAGGAGTAAATCTTCCTTTTTGACTAATCATCAATCCATCTTGACTTGGTCGCTTTCCTAGTTTTCACTCGTCTGACCGAATCGAGTGTGATCATGGAGCTTCAGCTAAAGTTGCTGTCACCAAACCAAGCTTTCATGATGTCGCCTAAGTCTTAAGAGCATCGTGGAAGGATTTTTCCTTCCTGGGACTCACATTGTGGTGAACTAGGGATCTTTCACCCACATCCCATATTGTAGTTTAACTCTCAAGCACATGCAGTATGAATTGCATGCTACGATGAATGGTTTGTGGTATACGTGGATTTCTTTCTCTTTCACCGTACATACATTAGTTCCAAAATGTACTCAACATTCGAACCAGAAATTTCTTTTTCACAATATCTCTTTTTCAATCTCATTTGTGAAAAAGAGTTCTTTGCCTGGCTACATGTCTGTATTTATGCTCCGATCCATTTTATGTGTATATGTGCACATATAGATCTCATCTCAGTCTAATTGAGGCGACTCAAATGCAAAGATTATTCTTAACCATCTTATGGTGATCATTTGCTTGTCTTACCCTCCTATGCCCTCGCAACATGGGAAGACGGTTGTTCGTGTGAGTGAACCAACCTGTTCTGACCTGTACGACATACAAACTTGTATACCTTGTATGTATTTACTCATAATATACATACTATTTCTTTTATCTTCATATAAAAGAAGTTCACGACCTTACATTTTATTCACGTCCCAAGATTTTCACTAACTTAATGAAAATCAAGTTATGGGCTCATTAAGGGAATCTACCAACATTTTGTTAGTAGAAGGTCATTGAACTGTCGCTTTCCTTCTTTGAAAGCATATATCTTATAGAGATATATCAAAAAGTATATTTCGCCTTGTTGTGATACTTAGGATCCTTATCATAAGATGTTATTGCTTGGGTCCTTCTATCCACCATTCATTCCCAATCTCTCATAGGAATTACTTTAGCCATATGGCACTTTGAATGATGGCAGAACACGCCCTGTGTTCTATTTCCATGGATAACAGGAAAAAATAATTTGTACGTTTCCTTACTCTATCACCATTTGCCTAGGTCTTGTATTGGAGTATCCTTTCAAAAAAGAAAGTTGTTGTCTTGACAACTTGATCCATGGTTATTCTCATAACCCATTTCACAGCAGGATAAAAAACAACTTCCAAGTCTGACAAAAAACATTTGGTCTTATATACACCAATGTGTACATTCATATTACCAACTATAGTCTCACATGGGACTCTATCCACCTTTCTTATGTTAGATTCCTCATAGGACATGTAATCTCTTTAGGTTTATGCCCTTGACTTCAGGGGTGTTTATGGGTTTGCAGTTTGACATCCTAAGATGTCTAAGGATTACACTTGTACATGTCTTAGATGGAAAAGACTGTATCTTTCTTGTGCAATCTCCGTTTATCTTGTCATTCAAGATATTTGTTTAACTCATGACTTTCTCAACTCAGAATTTAAGGATTCTCTGATCCTTTATTCCTTTGACTCACTTGACACTTGTTTCATATGTCATTTGACAAAGGATGACTTCACAAAGAATTATCACTAGACCACTTGTGACTTATGTAGTGTTCTTCGATTATTTCGAAGTTGGTGAGGCTTTCACCTTGTGAAAACCTCAATACTACTATTTGAGTGATTGTTTCTATGAAGCCCTTAAGCTGCTTCATGTAGAGTTCATCATCCAATTTCCAAAATTCCAAATTGGAAGGTGGTCTTTACATCATCTTGATGCAATTTCAAGACTAAGCTAGTTATCATAGCCAAAGTTCAGAGTTAAAACGCACAATGGACAACCTTCAATTGTATTACCCCATAGCCACTAGTGTTTTAGGTTCTACATGCCCCCAACAGATTTGAGAACCTACTTGTTTCCAATCGTCTCTTGGCTAGATGACAAATTACCCAAACACTTATTTGGCTTAAAAAGAATCCAAATCCTCCTGCATGACACTTTGCAATTCATCTTAGCAGGTCCTTCTAGTGTCTTTCAGACACTTATAGGTAGTTATCATCACCTTCTAAATGATGAAGAGAGCATTCAATCTATTAGGGAATCTATCCCTTATAGTTATTCACTAGATGACAATTTGCTCCGAGGTGGATTTCATAGGATTCTTTTTCTATGTATGAGTGAGGTAATTCTCTCATAACTTACCTCTTATCTCTTTCATTGTGAAAATGGTCTCAATCCTCCCACTTGGATCAGTGAACTTAGGAACACTTGGTTATTCCTTGTCACCTGTGAATCTCTTAGAGAAATTTATTGTGATTAATGCTCATTTCCTGTTAGAAAATCTGGGTTTTATGAACCTTGTGTCCCACAGTTTTCTCTCAGTCATTGAACCACCATCATTTTTACTAATGAAGACGTGTCATATCAAATTCTCATGTCATCTAACAAAGAGATACCTTGTATACCTTAGCCCTAATCTTCCTTACTCATAGGAAGAATTATGAATATAAGATTGATGACCCTTATGGTCTTAACGAGCTTGGCCCTGGTCTAAGGCCCATCCACGATTCATAGGGTAAGGTCGTGACTGACATAGAGGGCATTTGGTTAAGTGTGAATATAATAGCTATGAGTCCACCTACCAACATATGGCTGATAGCCTTATTGATGCCATTATGTTCATAACTAAATCAAGGAGAGGTCTATCTCTCCATTTCAACAACTCTATTATGTTGAAGGGTTCTAGGTATTGATAGTTGCCTAACAATGCTTTTCTTGTACACAAAACTATTTGAACTAATCACATGGGTGTTCTAAACCCTTGTTCGTTCGAAAGGTCTTATTCTTTCAGTTTACTGATTCTTGACTAGTTCAGCCATTATTTAACAGCTTCACACTTGCCAAAAATCAAGTAAACATTACGGTATTTCGAGTAAACGTCCACAACGTTAATGAAACACCAAGCTTTGTGTCTTGCCCTCACGTTCATTGGTTCACTAACGTCATATTTTTCCAATTGCAGTGTATTTTCTCAAAAAATGTTTCTTTATCTTTCTTGCCAGGTAGAATAAGTTTTCAATTTATTCATAAGGGTATTAACCATTTATCTTATGTTGTTTAGCAAATACTCTTTTGCTAGTTTGATCATTTCCTTTGATTAAGGTGTACATGTGGCAAAAAATAGAATCTTTTATCCCTAGAAAGAAACATCAAAATCCAACGAAGGATTTGAGAATCATAGTCCCATCGATCCTTAACTAAAGAGATAGAAAAGATGTGATTCTGTCAGTTGCAATTGCATGGAGTGAATCAAGGTGGTTTATCTATGCAGAGTTAACGTGCAAGTTCCAATCCCTTGATTCTATCTCTTTATTGTTTTGCATTTGACATAAAGCCATATGCTTCTGTGAAACATCCACAACTCATGTGGATTGCTACTTTTACAACCCTTAAGGATTATCAATGTAGCTTTTCATCTTTGTGGAAACCATTTGACCTCCTCTAGATCAAGTTTACCTCATAGGTTTCTTTGCCCTCAGGCTTAGAGGATGAATCCTCCCACTCTTTAGCTAAGTTTGTCTGATTGATGGATCTTGAATCCTTCAGTCTTTTACACTCAAGTTCAATGTGGCGAATCATATTGCTGAAGGTTACAATCAGAGGCAATCTTTACTTTCTTATACGCCCACTCACTGGAAGACATGGCTCACTCCCACTCAATGGGAGACATAGCTTCCTCCCACTCACTGGGAGATGTCTTATCACAACATACACTTGTTGTTTGTTAGAAAGAACTTGACATTTAGTTTGTCTCAGTTTCTTAGTTTGACATCTGCTTCAAGTGTTGCCTAAACGACATGTTAGGACTTAGCACACTGTGTTAAAACTTAACTTAGTTTTAACTTGGAAGAAGATCACCTATTCCACTATCTTCCAACATTATACACACAGCTTGGATAATGTTACATTACGTGTATCATCATAAGTTTAAGCAATGTTGTTCTTTCTATGTTTGATTGCATAAACCTTTTGTATCCTTTAGTTGCTTCAGCCTCTAAATGCTGAAGACTAGTTGGTAGAATGTCCCTGACATCTCATTGTTCTTGAATGAAAGACATTTGAGAGTTTCTAACTCCATAGACATCTCTATTGAGCTTGTCTTCATAAGCTCAGTCAAATAGACTTGGTCATAATTGGTCACTTAGACGATTATGGTATACAAATCATATTTGTTCAAGTTAGACAAAGGATAATTAGATAATAAGTTCACTAGTTTCATGTTCAGGAGACAACTATGTTGACTCCCATCCCAATCATGCTAGTTAGCTCATCACTCTTTTAACCATAGTCTTCCTTGAACACATTCCCCTTTGGATTTCTAGACGCATTCTAGAAAACTCCCACTCAATATATCATCTAATTAGCATAAACATTCAAGGAAATGGGAAAAGAACATACTTAATTCAATTCCAAAAAAGATAGAGAGTTTAATCATAAATTCAATGGAAAAACAAGAACATTCAAAAGTTTAAGCCTCATATTGTTGTCTCTTAACAGACTCTCCTTCTCATAGGCCCTTTTGACCATATTAACTCATGTAGCATCTAGCTACAATGTCCAGCTCCTCTTTGCCATGTTTACATCCACTCATTTGGATGTATTTGCAATACTCTTAATAAGTAAGTCAACCTATCCCAAAAATAATAGAATCCACAAAGACTCAATTTCAATATTTTTTGGGAATCTCTAGGTGCATACAAGCATCTTTTTGACTCAAAACAGATCCAAACGTGCTTCAAATATATGTAAATTATATATCAAAATTGAAGCTCTCGAATTTAGGGATTTTTAGGAACCAACCATGTCTCAATCAAAGGTCCCACACGCTGTCACGCACCTCTAGAAGGTCCCTGATCAAAAAATCCTGAAAAATTGGAAAATTCCAGCGTTGGCCACTTTCGGCTGCGGCGCGTGACGTACACGCGCCACCTTGCGGCCGTCTGCCGGTGACACGAGCCGGCTCCCAAGACTCCACGCGCCGTCCTTTCTTCGACAGTGCTTGCCACGTGTCAAACGGAGCCCCCAGTGGGCCCTACGCGCGTCTGTCAATTTTTTTTGTCAGTGCTGACCGTTGACCGGTCAACGTTGACCATTAACCAGTCAATGCTGACTGGCCAACCTGGACATGTCACTGCTGACGTGTCGATGACGTGCCTCGGTTGACGTGGCTGGTCAACGGATGACGTGGCCTTCGTTGACTGATGTTGACGGGCACTTGACGCTAACGTGGCAACCTCTCATTGGCGCCACGTGGCATTAGTTGACCGATGACGTGGTGTTGACTGCCACATCATCATCTTCAACCTCTAGCCGAGTCAACCCGACCCGGTTGGAGCTCCAGTGGGTCATTGCGACCCGCAAACTTTGGGAGGCCATATCTCCCTCATTTTAGCTCCGTTTTTTGAGTTCTTGGTGTCGTTGGAATCGTAGTTCAGTGAACTACAAATCCATTGCATTTATTTGATCTTGAAACCTTTGTTTCATTGATCAAATCACGAGTGAAGTTGCGGCGGCGACTAATGACCCGCGAACTTCTTTTTTTTGTTTTTCTCTCATCTGAACTCCGTTTGACGCGTTCTAAGCATCGTTGGAATCATCTCTTCAAGATCTACAAATCCATGTCTTCTTTTGGGGCAAAAACACTCAGTTTCAAAACACCCCATTTTTATCGACGTTGACAGCGCTGCGTAATTCGTCCTGGATGTGTGTCCTCTGCGTTTCAAAAGCTTTTCTAGCTTTTGAGGGTTAAATTCTCTTGTTTTTGGTTCCACATAGATTTCAAAAATGTCAACCCTTAAGAAATCGAAGATTGGAGGAGAAGACGAAGGAATTGGGAGGAGCAGAAGCATTTTGATTTATATATACTAAGTTTTAATCTTTCGAACTCATTATCACATATCCATATGCGAAACAGAGAGCATACATGGAGTAGTTTCAAGCAATTGAATCAGAGAGGAAAGCTCAAAAAAAAACTGACATATTATACAATCTTATGTATAGATATATGCTGGGCAGAGGGATCCATATACACATACGCATATGATCGAAAAACATAGGAGGCAGATTCATGAACATGTATATATAAAACAAAAAACAAATATCATGCTTGACCAAATATATATACATATGCGAGACACTTGTTCATGGTATATCTGTGTATGCATTCAAAAATAAATTGAAGCAGTATATATTCTTTTATCATATAATCTCATATATATGATTGCACAGCGGAAATAAAAATCATGATGGGATATAATTGAAAATTATAATACATGTTTATTCACATAGAATAATCACAGCCTCAAGGATCAACAAGCTCTGGTACCAATGTAAGAAAAATATAACTTAAAAGGAGATTTGGCGTACCGGGGCGAATCCATATTCGGATCCGGGTCAAAGTTCCAATGCTCCATACTTGTGCCCACACAATTATTAGACTACTAGAGCCTAATTGTGATTTGCACAGCAGATCACCAGAACCAGAAAGATGGTAGAAGAAAAGAGAATTGCCAGAAAACTCAATGGCGGGGTGAATTGCAATTGAGGAGGCACACCCTATTTATAGTGGTTTATGGAGGCCACTAATTAGAAAATGTGTGCACACCTTCTTGCCCTCCAAGACAGAAATTAATTAATTCTCAATTAATTTTTTAATTATGGTGATTTGTTCCTTAATTAACAAATCCATAATTATTACTGAATTATTCCCCAATCTGTATTTTATGCTGATTTTATTCTTGTTTGATTAAGCTACTTATTTCCTAATCAAATAGTCCGACCTATCAAGGGCGGACTTGAACCCCAAGTCCAACAATAATAAAGTCAAAGCACATGTGGAGGAGTCCTATAGTAAACCTTTCACCTAATCCTAAAACAAATTTTAAGCTAACAATAGAAGGAAAAAGAAGCTTACAATCAATAGAAGCAAGTACTTCTAATCTTTTAAATTTACTCAATGTGAAAAAGGAATCCTTTAAATTTATGTGAGGGTTCATTCTAACCCTTTAGGGTCTGTTTGGCAAGAGGGAAATGGAGGGAAAAGGAGGGAGAGGGGAAATTTTTATGATTTGGTTTTAAAATAATTGGAGAAATAGAGTTATAAAATTTCAATAAAGATAAAATGTAAAACAACAGAGTAAGAAAAATTAATTAAAACTTTTAATCTCACTCTTCTAATTTTTTTAAATTCAAGTCATCCCCTTTCTTCCAAATTCCTCATACCAAATAGCCCCTTAAGTTTATAAAATATATTTTTAATTCTTAAATTTTAACATCGTTAATGTTGCTAATAGAAAATACTATGTAGCAAAATTAAATGGTGATTGTGCAATATTAAAGAAATAATATTACAATTTTTAAACGAGAAATACTTACCATTCAAAAAATTATACTTTCGCCAATCCTTAATATAAGAGATATATATTTGGAGAGTTGATCTTGATATTAAATATAAGACATATTTTTTTTTTTATATTTGTCAATCTTTTCTTAATTTATCTCTATTGATGCTTCGATAATATCTCTTAACAATAATCAAGAAGGAGAAGGAAGGAAGGAATTGAGGAAGATGATTAGGATATTTTAGAAAATACGTGAAATATAAAATAACCTAATTAACTTGGTTAATTTAATCAAATTACGTAAATATGTTTTATATTAATGACTAGAGGAGGGAGTAACACCTAATTTAATCTTAATTCTAATTTTAACCTTAAATTTTGGTTGGAAAATGCCCTCCCCAACCTCCCGCCTCCCTCCTCCCTCCTCCATCCATGGTAAGCGCGTTTGAATCCTATAATTATCATATCAAAACAGAGTATTAAAAATTTGAATCACAATGGAGACCCTCTATTAATGGAGCTTTTAAAAACTTAGGGCCCTTTTGAATTAGTGGTGGCAGAAGTAGTTTTTTTTTTTTCAAAATGACTTTTACAAATTTAAGATAAGATAAAAGTCATATTATAAATGTGCTTTGTATTTGGATTGGCGGTGGCAGAAGTGACTTTTTTCCAAACTTAAACTTGTTTGGATTATTATTTGAAAAGTAAGTTGAGATAAAAAATGACTGAAAAGGATATGAGTCTTATTGAATACTATATATAAATTTTTTCCCTAATTAATATCATTTGTATTTTCCCTATTATTTCTCAAACAAAACACTGAATTTTGTTTGATCTCATGAATCAAGGAGATATCATCTCCTTACAAAACAAAATGTGATAAATCCTAATTATATAAATTTTATAATTATATTATAGGAATATAATGTGATAATTCTAAAAGGAGTTTTGAAATTATAAAAATAAAAAGAGTTAATGCATTAATAGAAAAACTGTAAATACTAAAAATCACCTAATTAATTGGACATATTTAATGTGATTTTGGTACATGTGACTATTGAATCTTATTTTTTTTATTTTTAGATATTAATTAAATATTAATAATGGAGATCAATTGGACTTGAGGTGGATTCTCATAATTAAATTTTATTATTTAATTTTTAAGGCTATTTTTAGAAATATCAAAATATTGGGTCTTTTACAATGGGATAGTTTTATCTTTTTGTTTTCAATGAAAGATAGCGGCACGCTATAAGGTACCCTTCTTTCTTTCATCCATACTCCTCTTCTCTTCACTGCAATGTTGCGGCTTTTTTCTTAGAAGCAGTATAAAGTGGCTTCGCTGGTATGACACATTTAGACCCAAAAATCATATGGGAACAACGTCATATCAAACACTCAAAATTTCTCTCACCGTGCGTTTTCCCTCTCCACCACTAACTCAAACACAGCCTTATTCTTCACAATTCTCATTGATTAGAGATGAAAACGTTAAAAAAGAAGAAATTGGGAATGGATATGATATCATGAACGACCCCTACATATTTTCGTTCTGCTCACTGCTTTCTACATTGCAGTCCTCAAATTGCCATGCGGCTTCCATTATGTAAGAAAGCAAATATGAAGAAGAAATGAATCCTCCAAACTTTTCAAATCTTAACTCTTAACGCAGACCATTATGAGGTAACCTTCATTTTGGAACAACATGTCAGCATAATACAAAACTTGACATGGATGAGGAAGGAGGGGATTTTTCTTTTTCTTTTTTTTTTTCCTTTTCTTGTTTTTTAAGCTAAAAAAATTTAAAGTGACAACTATAATTAAAATTAAATTAGGTGTTACTCTGTACTTTTTTTGGATGTATTTATTATTTTAAAAAATTTAATAATACTTTGTTAACATTATACAACCACTATTTAACTTTGTTTTCTCATTATTTTTTTATTAATAACATTGATAGTGTTAAATTTTAAGGATTAAAAATATACTTTATATATTTAAAGAACTAAAAGAAAATTTTATGTAAATTTAATACCAAAAAAGTATACTTTAGCAAAATAAAATAAAATTAAGTTATTACTACTATTAAATTAAATTAAATAAATACGATATTTCGTTTTATTAAATAAACGAATAAAAAAGATGGGCCAACAAAAGCTAGGGCAACCTCGCATCTTCTGAGGTTGCTATATAAGACTGTGTTAACCTCCACGGCGCCTCCTCTCACTCTGTATTGTGGAAGCCGAAACCCTGAAGCTAAGGTCGATCTGAACTTATTGGCTTCCGCTAACCTTTTGGTACGTTCAACATTTCTCTCTCTTTTTCGTTGTTACATTCATTTTTCGGTGCCGGTGATATATCATTTCGGTGTGAAAGATTCAACGCTTTAGCTCATCCATTTGGTCTCTTTTAAATCCAAACTCAGACGTATTCTCCAATGCAAATGCTCTATGAAATTGCTTGTTTTCTCTATATATGCCCCTCGTGTCGTGTATTAGTTTTGAGTGGATTTGCATTTACGTTGAGAATATCAGTTTATTATTGTAAAGTTTTTAATTTTATGTTTTGAGAACATTTATTCTCCTTTTGTTTGCTCCCCGGTGTTGGAGGATTGAAGTAATAGGAGGCGTTTTATTATATTTTTGGAAGAATTCAGAATAGAGTAACGACTTCACATATTTCATATTCATCATTCTGATTCCTCATCAGCTATAATGCCTTTTTACCAGATGTGTATTGTTTGGTTTTCATTTGGAGGGACAATTAATATATATGTATATATATTGTTGAAGGATTCTCGAATAGAGCAGAAACTTCTCATATTTTACATTTATCTTCTGATTTTTTTTTAGTGGAAGTTTCGCAATAGAGGGGTCTTTTTTATCGACTCTTTTTTGAAGTATTCAGAATAATATGTGTTTTGATTGACTCTTGCTTACCTAAGCGTGAGGATCCGATGTGAATTGTCCAGTAACTTGTAGCAGTAATTGGTTCAAGTTTATGCTGTTTTCATTTCCATCTTTAAAACCATGAAAATAATTTCAGTTGATAAGTAATTGTTTTGTCTTGAAACAGATTGGCCAAAATGTACACTTCAAGAAAGAAAATCCACAAGGATAATGATGCTGAACCCACTGAATTTGAGGAGACAGTGGCACAGTACCTATTTGATTTGGAGAACACTAATCAGGAGCTTAAAAGTGACCTGAAGGATCTCTACATAAATCAAGCAGTGTAAGCTTGTTGCTATACTCACTTATGCTTGTCTAATTTTTCTTTTTGTCACAAATAAAACCATTACGAGGATGCTTCGTTATGCAGTCAAATGGATGTTGCTGGGAATCGCAAAGCTGTTGTGATATATGTGCCTTACAGATTGAGGAAGGCATTCCGCAAGATTCATCTCAGACTCGTCAGAGAATTGGAAAAGAAATTCAGTGGAAAGGTTGTTATCTCTGTTTCTTGTTTATCATCCAAAGTACTGTGTCTGCTGAGTCTCATTATGGTTAACTGTTTGTATGAAAGTTTCCATGAATAATCAAATTGCGTTTGCTGAAAGTCATACTGAATTTACAGGATGTTGTCGTGGTTGCTACCAGAAGGATTGTGCGGCCACCAAAGAAAGGTTCTGCTGTTCAGCGACCTCGCACCCGTACCCTAACAGCTGTCCATGATGCTATGCTGGAGGATGTTGTGCATCCTGCTGAAATTGTTGGCAAGCGAGTCAGATATAGGCTTGATGGATCAAAAATAATGAAGGTGAGTGCCTTTTAAAGCATATTTTGTTCTGCTTCTCCTTGTATCACAATGATCCTCCAATAATCATTTATGGCTTTTCTTTTTAACTCAGGTTTTCTTGGACCCCAAGGAGCGCAATAATACCGAATACAAGCTAGAAACTTTTTCTGGAGTTTACAGGAAGCTTACTGGGAAAGATGTAGTATTCGAGTATCCAATCACTGAAGCCTGAAATGCTTCTTCGTTTGATGGAGTCTGTATTTTAGTGCGGTGTCTTATTTCTAGCAATATTACAAGTTTTGTTTTATGCCATTTGAAATTTTGAATTTTCGACTTGGGTTTATCCGTCTATCTTGATCACATTGAAACAAAGAGTATTTAGTGATGTGGCCCTGAATTTAAAATTGAATTCTTTTTGGGTAATTTTCCTTTTTGATGTTATGTTGTGCTGTGCTACCTCTTGCAGGTGTTCTGATGTGAAGTTTATGCTTGGTCAGAAGTACTAAAACATCAAAATATCTTCCTTTTGCATCTCATGTTGGTAGGTTAAAAGCAAAAGTTCTTATGTTTGTTTTCCTCAATTTATTGAAAGAATTCACATTTTGAAGTAAATAAATCGTCACATAATGGCTAAAGGGAAAGATAAAGTGAAAAGATGTATAGTGAAAGTGGGTATTTTCCATACTCGCCCACTCAGTTGCAATATTAGATATTTTTAGTTATATTTTGCAAATTTATAATGTGATTTGTTTTAAATTCTATATTTTATATTAATGTTGGAATTATTGCTAGTAATGTAAATACTCCAGTTAAAAGGTATGTTGGCTTATTGTTGGCAAAAAAGGGTGTATTGTTCATATTGGAGGGTCATGGTTAGAATGCACCGCTCTTAATTATCATCCCTGTGAAGTCTGAACTGTTAAATACATGTTATTTACCAAATGAGAGTCCCCAACAATGGAGCACTTTAGTGGAATAAAAGCCCTAATTTGCAAACTTAATTTCCAGCCATTACGGTTCAAAGCTGAAAAATTGTGTAGTAAAATCTATTTTGACACAGGAGTCTGAGCATTAAAGTTTGTAAATCACAGTTTTGGTCCAATCCTTGCATGTCCATGAAGTGCGTCCACCCTATTACTCAACATTTTTGGCACAATGATGTGTGAAGTTATTCAATAGAAAACTATCTAACAGATTTGAGTCTCAACTTGTATTACATTTTACTCATGATTCTACAAAAAATAACTAGATCAGTTTAAAATCCAACACTTAAGAAAAATTCTGAAGCAAGAAGTTCAATGAAAGTGTACATCTCAAGATATTGGCTATGCTATCTTTTTGTTGGAAACTATGAACAAATGAATTCTTTCCCAGTGATACTACGTACATTCCTATGGTACAAAACCAAAACTCAGAATTTCAGACTTGGCTAGTAGAAGGCTTTCTTAAACTTTGGGAAGCTTGAAGGAATTTACTATTAACCCCAGCCCTATACAGAACCAATTCTGATGCTGGACGTATTTTAACTTCGGTGTTTGCAGCAGCAAAAAAAACACGTCCTTCCGCGACGAAATGGCGTCTACCTGATCTTCCGACTTTTAACATTGCTCCCCCTTTCACTACCAGAAAGATAGAGGGACCTGGGACTATTTCGAAGGTCAGTGGTTCATCCATCAGCCCAGGGAGAACACAGTGATCAATCTCAAATTCATCAAATGGGGGGAGGTACTTTGTTACATGTTCATTTACGGCAGTTCCTCCCAGGATCTCAGGGCGGCCCTGCAACAGATTATATAATTCATTCCTAAAAAACTCAAACCTATCACATATTTCTATTGATGTCCCTGTTTTTTCCCCTTCTCATCAAAGAATAACTTCTCAATTCTCACCCCCAAATTAAAAAACAACAACAAAATGGCAGTATCCACATGCTAGAGAGCATTCTTCATGTATCACAACTTACCCCTTTGTATGTGAGCATGGAACAAAGAGTTTGGACATCTCTGTGTTTAGAAGTAAGGGCAGCTCGCACGACATTGTCCGAAGTCGCCATGCATTCGATGCACTCACCACTTATATAAGCATGTAGCTCTTTTGGCCCTATGCTAATGGCTTCACCAGGAGGCAGTTTCACTTGGTTCAGTAAGAATGATACTATGACACCAACATCACCAGGATACTGCTCTTCTAACCTCAGCGCTAGATCCTCCTTATCTGCTAGCTTCCTATGCTGATTAAAAGTAAAATTGGTATTACACAATGTATGAGTAATGAGTTGCAGTGTTCATCACTTATCAGCAGGGCATCTTGTTATAGGATTTGCTATATTGAACTTGTTTTTGGGGAAAAAGCATAGCGATGAGAAATTTTAACTTAAACGTGAGCAGATTTTTTTTTTTTTTTTTAACAGATAGCAGCATAGAAAAAGTAAATCACCCAACCTGGCCTTCCAGATTAAGACGTCTTATCAATTTGCCTACTTCTTCAGTAACTTTGTTTTTATCTGCAGACATAATCCCAGCAAACAATGACGCATATTCACGTTTTACAGTTCGTTCACTATCTCGATCAGTGAGTCCAAAGACTGGTAATGCATTTTGAGAGCCAGCCAGATCGATAATCTCAGGTACAGCATGAAGCACAACCTGCAGCTCCTGGGGGAAAAATAACACCGAAGATTAATAAATTTATAATGCAGTAAAGACAGAAAAACAAATATGTACATCAACCAAATAGAAAGGTCCAGGTCCAGCCCAAGATAGAATCCTGTGAACCGGGGGTTACGAGATTGACTTTTGTCTCGTTGTTAAGTCAGTGTAAACTGAAAATCACATCATCATCATCCAATTTAAAATTTTATTATATATACTAAAATAATTTAAAATAAAATTTTTTAAAATATATTTCTTTAACTTTCTAATCTGATATTTAGGCTAAGAAAAAAAAAAGAAAACCATAATTTTCTAACAAATATGTGAAAAATCTTGTGGCACAACATTACGGAGGTCTACCTTACAAAAAGTAGCAGTTCTTTTGCCAAAAAATGAAGTACAAGACCACCGAATTTAAATCCAACCTGACTCTAAATTTTCCAATCACCATCAACAACAATACTTCTGGCTTCTGAGAAAAGGTTCGAGATATTCAAACTCACTTATCTTTATCGTAGTTTATAATAAGGAATTATAAAGATAAAAAATATAAGAAATTTCTCCTGCAGACTTAAAGAATTGTTTATGAAACAGAAACTCAACGAAAGTAAAATAAAGGATTTCGCGAAATGCAAAAGAATACCTCCAGAGGCATAAACCCACACAGAGCTTCAAACTCTGTAATTGCCAAAGCCATCTTAGGTTTGTGATTCCGATCTTTATACAAATCAGGATACAATTTATGCAAATTTCTGGCTAATTTTTTATCTGGATGAGCCTGTATCGGCAACGCCTTTCCCACCGAGAGTACCTAAATCACAAATTACAGAACCACCATAACTTCACAATTCAATACCATTCATTAGTTTCATATCTTAAAGATTCGCTAGAGACATTGCATTAGGAGTTATCATATATACCTTGAACAAGAAAGGGAGATCAGAGCCCCATTTTTCAAGAACCTTGTCGCCAAGAACATGAGGATTCTTCGACAGCCACGACTTAAGGGTCTCATTTTCATCACCAGAGACTGTCAGTACGGATGGGCCAGAGTCATGCGTGCCCATCCAAAACTCGGCGTAAGGCATGTCGGGTCCTGTATTCTGATGAGAGAGCGTTGCGACCCTAGAGTCTCCGATTGGTCGGCCCCAATCGAAGTTCTTGACGGCGCATTGGAGCATCTGAAGCTTATCCTCATCGGTTTCCATTGTTGCGAGAGCAGAAAGTTGTTCCACACGTACGTAATTGGAAGGAAGTAAGGAATCGTACTGTTTTGAAGGAAAGTGAATGCGAATTGCGCTGGCGGTTATGCGACCGTCGCTGCTTGTGCTTAATTGCTGCTATTTGAAGCGTTTGGGATTGTACCGCCAGAGACAGAGGAGGAAGAAGAAGAGAGAGAGAGAGAGAGAGAGAACGGAAGGCAAGTGGGGCATGATTCTGTTTTTGCAGTTTCGTTTCTTATCCTCAAGCGAGTCGTTCTCCAAGACCACGAAATTTCTCAATGCGGAAGGAAACTCAATTTTCATAATCATTTTCAAGCAGAGAAACTCATGTTTCTTTCCAATTACGTCTGTAATAAATAAAAGAAAAATCCATAAGTAATAAGAACAATTGTTGAAACAAAAACAAAACCCCCTAATTTTTGATTATATGTTGCTTTCTGTGTACTGATTCATGTCCCCCCCGGGCAAAAAAAAAAAAAAAAAAAGAAAAGAAAAACTCTCTCTCTCTCTCTCTTTGCTTAATTAATCCCTCCGTCCCCATTGTCTCACTCACAATGAGTTTTTATTTATTTATTTATTTTTTAAAATTTATTGCTTCAGTACATATGTATAACAGATTCCCCTGTTTTTTATTTTCTGGAATCCAACAATCCAGAACAGACCACAATCACAATGAAATCGATCATAGAGAGAACATCAAGATTCAAACTATATATTGGGAGAAGCCATCGTGGACATGACAACAGGATGAAGAAATGTCACTGACAACAAAGATGGAATCATAAAACAAACCAAAATTTAGGGAATGAGTGGTAAGGAGCCAAACAATAAGTACTGAATTATAACTTGGTAAAACTATAAAGATTAATTAATTAATTTTTCCTTATATTTTTATCCTATTTATAAGGAACGTTATTAATTTGTTTACATAAATATATAATTTTAGCATTCATTTTTTATTTCCTAAATAATTATTTTCTTGAAGATTATGTACGTAGTCAAATAAGGATAAATTTGAAAAGTTGTGAAATGTTAAGCAAAGTTAATTAAATTTATGATTTTTTTTTGGTAGGTATGAAACATATTGAAAATGCCTTATAGATAAAATTAAAGGAGTAAGATTAAAAGCAAATGAAAAAAAAAATTGCACTAGTTGAAAATAAGTTACACCTGAATTCTTGAACGAATTTCATGTATATTTTAAGTAATAAAATTTTATAATGAGAAATTTTTTAATGATGTTTCCTAAATAAGTAAGTAATATATAGTAATAAATTATAGTTTAAAACAAGGTTATTAAATTTGGACCGGCCTCAAAATTGGTCGAGACAATAGGTCAGCTTGAAATTAATCCGGGGTAAGATTATTGTGGAATAAAAAAGTAAAAAATAATTTAAATTCTTATCATGCCATACAGATGTTTAATATCAAAATAATGAAGGTGTGTGCCCTTTAGTGCGTATTCTGTTCTGCTTGTCTTTGTATCACAATGATCTTCTAATATTCAATTACGAGTTTTTTTAAACTCAGGTTTTCTAGGACTCCAAGGAGAGCAATAATAATAAATACAAGCTAGAAACTTTTTCTGGAGTTTACAGGAAGCTTTATTTGTATTCGAGTATCCAATCATTGAAACAAAGAGTATTTAGTGATGGGGCCCTGAATTTAGAATCGATTTCTTTTTGGGTAATATTCCTGTTTGATATAGTATGTTGTGCTGTGCTGCCTCTTGCTGGTGGTCCTGGCAATTGCAGATATTTAGACTCTTCTGATGTTAGTTTATGCTTATTCAGAAGTGCTAAAACATCAAAATATCTTTCTTTTGCATCCCTTATTGGTAGATGATAAGCAAAAATTCTTTTGTTTTTGCTTTCCTCAATATATTGAAAAAATTCAAATTTTGAAGTAAATAAATTGCCACATAATGGCTGACAGAAAGATAAAGTGAAAAGATGTATAGTGAAAGTGAAAGTGGATATTTTCCAAGGAACGAAAAAATGGGATGGGTAATGAACCGGTCACAACATATATATAAGGGTTAATGGGTTAATCGGGCTCTAATCGGTAGTTGTACCGATCATATTAAAATATTATAATTTATTAGTAACAATATATATTAATATATTTTTAAACTTCTATAGATAAAAATAAAAATTTTTAGAAAAAAATGCTTAAAATCTATTAGTATTAGTTATAATGCCTATACTTATGTAATGATATCTCTTTTTTTATAATTATTATATCTTTTTAAATAATTTTTTTCATTATCTTCTTCCTTTTTTTAGATTTTTTTCTTTACTTATTTTTCTCTTCATTTTAATCTTCAGCCTTCCATTTTCCCCTAAAAAATCGTAAAATAAAAATTTGAAAAATAAAAAAAATGAAACCGATTCAACCGGTTGAACCATAGGTTTTGACCAGTTTTAACCAATCCAACCAGTTTCACGGTTTAACCATTAAACCATACCGGACTACTGACTGGTTCCCGGTTCAACAAGTCGAACCGGCCGGTCCGGTCCAGTTTAGTTTTTTGTTCTATGATATTTTCCATACCCACTCAATGTAGAAATATTAAATATTTTAGATATATTTACAAATTTACACTGTGATTTTTTTTTATAAATTCTATATTTTATATTAACTTCGGTTATTGGTATCATTAATAGTGATATAAATATAAATATTCATGTTAAAAGGTTGTTTGGTGTATCTTTGGCCTAAAAGGTATATTATTTACTCCTTCCTGTATTTAATATAAGATATATTTAGAGAGTTGATTTTGATCCTAAATATAAGACAAATGTTTGATATTTATCAATCTTTTCCTAATTTACCCTTATTGATGTTCCCTCAACAATAATTAAGGAGGAGAGGGAATGAGGGAATTAAGGAAGGTGACTGGTGTGTTTTAGAAAATATATATCATATTAACTAACTTAATCAACTTTCTTAATCTAATCAAATTAGGTAAATATATATTACACTACCTCCGGTCCTTAATATCATATCCATTTAAATTTTTTGAAAAAATTAAAGAAATTAAACTACTGACAATACAAAAAAACATGTTATTACTGATTGATTTTTTCTATTGGAAAAATTACCCATTAAATCTTTCTGTCGGAAAATTTATTTTCCAATAGAATTACCTATGAAAAAAAAATTCTGTCAATAATTACTGATGGATCATCAATGGAAATTCTATCGATAAATATTGAGGAAAATTACTAGCGGAATTTCATTGTAAAATTTATAAGTTTTTATTATAATATATTAATAATTTATATAAC
The DNA here is from genome assembly GCA_963855925.1 of Inga laurina. Classification (NCBI taxonomy): domain Eukaryota; kingdom Viridiplantae; phylum Streptophyta; class Magnoliopsida; order Fabales; family Fabaceae; genus Inga; species Inga laurina. The sequence goes on along the minus strand of OY979702.1, from coordinate 45,797,729 downwards.
ATAATAAAAAATAAAAAAAATAATATATAACCAAAAATATAAATATAAATACTTAATTATCAAAAAAATTAATATTTAATATAGTATATTAAATATAAATATTTAAATAAAAAATTAGATAATATATCTTAGGATATTATATATTAGGATATCATATCTTAGTTATTTTAATTTATTTTTTATTTGATTAGATTAAATTATATTCTAGGTTTGCCTATATAAAGCCCATATGTATTCTCTTTTACTTAAGGAGTCAATAATATTTCAGAGGTTCTTACTTTACCTCTAAATCTATATAATCCTTCAAATTTCAACATGGTATTATAGCCAGAGAGTTCGATCAAAACTTGAATCCACGCGTTGCCACTGTTCTCCACACACCGACGCCATTTTTCACCCAGAACATGGATTCTTCTACCTTCCCTCCTTTCTTCGGTACTTTTCCTAACAATTCGACCAATTCCAATAAATCCCATAGCTCTTAAGTCAGGAACTAATTCTCAAACTCAAAGCAGCACTGTTTCTTCTTCCTCATCTACAGTACCTCTTACAGTTACAAAGATGGCACCAGAATTCTTAGAAAACCAAATTATGGTCGTTAACCATAAACTTTATGAAAAGAACTACCTCCAGTGGTCCCAGAGTGTACTGAGATAGCTACATGACAAGAAGAAGGAGAAGTATATTAACAGAGAAGCTCCTCAACCAGCCACGATGATCCAAATTTTGACACCTGGTTTGCTGAGAATAACTAAGTGATGAGTTGGTTGTGTAACTCAATGACTCTGGATATTAGTGAGGGCTACCTTCTTGCAACCACGGCAAAAGAAATCTAGGATGCAACTAGGAGAAAAAACTCCTCCCTTGACAACACTGCTGCGTTGATCCATCTAAAGTGATAACTTTGTGATTCAAGAGAAGGTAATATGTCAGTGACTAAATACTATAATGCTTTGCCAGTAGGATTTTTTTGAGGTTCATCCATGGAAAAACATTGAGGATGCTCAATTGTATAAGAAGATAGTGAAGGAAGGAAGAATACATAACTTTCTCCTAGGCCTAAACGGCCCTTTCGAGGAGGTAAGGGGTAGAATTATGGTATTAAAACCCTTACCACATCTATTTGATGTTGTCAACTTTGTGCAATTCAAAGAAAGTAGGAAACTCCTTAATCAAAGTGACCCAAGTCAAATTGAAAGCTTAGCACTTCCTATGAGAAGACCACAAGGTGAATGAAGGAATAACAAATGGTACAACTATTGCAAGAAGAAGGGCCATATTAAAGAATGTGGAAGCTACAAGGAAGGCCATTAAATGGAAAATAGAACTTCCAAAGTCACCTCACCATAGCTGAACAGAAAATTGAGGCTGATGACCACTGAGCCAGGAAGAATTACAGGTGCTTTGCATGATACTTGACGAGCAAAATAAATCAAACTCGATGCCTAGTGTTAATATGGTGCAATCAGGTAATTCCAATATAGCTCTCAATGCTGTGATGATACTTGGATTGTCAACTCAGGAGCTATGGATCACATGACCAGTAACAAAACTTTATTTAATAAACTTAAATTCCTTCATGAACAGCTTAAAGTCAAAGTAGCTAATGGTATATTCATGAACGTTGAGGGAATTGGCATGGTCAAATTTTTTGATCACTTGGAAATGCACAATATGTTATTTGTCCTTGCACTCACTGTAATATAATATCTGTAAGTAAGTTGACTAAAGGTCGAAGATGCCAAGTAATTTTTGATGACAATCTTTGTGCTTTTCACCATTCAAAATCGGGGAGGACGATTGGGGCTTCTAGAGAATGGGATGGACTGTTCTACCTTGAAGGATTGAACGTGAAGAATAAAGATGTATGAAAGGAAAGAAGGACACTAGTTAGCTCCAACTCTCAAAACAATAAGGTATTTCTGTGGCATTATCGTTCAGGCCACCCTAGTTTTGATAATATGAAACATGTGTTTTCAGGTTTCTTTAAAAAAATTTTTCTTCCTTTTCATTGTGAAACTTGCCAACTTGCAAAACAAATTCAATCCTTATATCCCAAATAGCCCTACACACCTTCTGCACGATTCACACTAATCCATAGTGGTATTTGGGGCCCAACAAGAAAAAAAACCCCCCACTAATGCTAAATGGTTTGTTACTTTCATAGATGATCACATAAGAACCACATGGGTTCACTTAATGATAGAAAAATCTAAAGTAGCCAGAGTGTTTCAAAGCTTCCATACCTTTGTATGAACCCAATTCAATACTTCCATTAAAATCCTACAAAGTGATAATGCCAAGGAATACATCAGTGGAACCTTTAAGAAATTTTTTTATCAGCAAGGAATTTATGACCAAACTTCTTGCCCTTACACCCCTCAACAAAATGGAGTGAATGAGCAAAAAAACTCTCACCTATTGGAAGTAACCTAAACTTATTAATGGAATGAAATGTTCCTACCATATTCTGGGGTGATGCGGTACTAACAGCCGCTTATCTGATTAACCGAATGCCATCCAAACTTCTCAATTACATCATTCCAATCCAAAAACTCCGTGGACACTTTTTGAATTGCTCATTAATCAATTCCTTACCCCTAAAGGTGTTTGGGTGTGTTATATTTGTTCACAAAAATGATGGCAATAAATTTACCGCTCAAGCTAATAAATGCATATCCTTGGCTACTCCCTTACTCAAAAAGGGTACAAATGCTATTTTCCTACTTCCAAGAAACTTTTCATTTCCCAAGATGCCGTCTTTTTTGAAGAAGAAGCTTACTATTCCAAATTACCCATTCAGGGGAAGTATAATGACATTGAATGGCTAAATTTGGAATAATCTAGCTCCAGAGTCCCTAAAAACAAATTATCACCACCTGAGCCTAACCTTACAGTCAACCTTGACTCATTTTCTCCCACAAACCAACCCAGTCCTACCTAACTTAATCATGAGTCTGAGCCTACTCTACCTCAACCTAAACCTACACTCAATGAACTGGAAGCAAATATTGAGATCAATTTAGGGGTAGAGGTCGAAACAAGGCGAGAATTAGAATTCAGGCAACAAGTTCAAGAGGAACCCGACAATGGTAGAACTATCTCTCCCATTCAAAGAAACAATCATGATTCAAATCCGGGATTAAATATTGAAGAGTTGGGTTGGCCTATTGCATTGAAAAAAGAGGTAAGATCTTGTACTCAACATCAAATTCAATGGTTTGTTTCATATGGTAACCTGTTTGTAAAAATGCAAAGCTTTATTGTAAATAGTGCACAAATGAAAATCCTAGACACATTCCAGCAAGCTAGAGCTGATTCGAATTGAAAACAAACTTTGAA